>JAECUM010006602.1:0-13686 GCA_016617855.1 Megalonaias nervosa
CATGCGGTTCTGACCGGTTCCATCCGTTTCAAACCAGTCCCGAGCATTTGATACTGGTTCCAAACCGGTTCAAAACTGTTTATTCGATATCGATTTAGCCTATTAATACATTATTGGACAGGTTTTATCCGGTTTAGACCGGTTCTACCCAGTTCCATCCGGTTCTAACCGGTTCGATGCGTTCCAAACCAGTCCAGAGGATTTGAAACTGGATCATCACCGGTTCAAACCGGTTTATTCCATGCCGATTTTGTATATGAATACATTGTTGGACAGGTTTTGTCCGGATGAAACTGGTTCAAACCGGTTCCATCTGGTTGTAACCGGTTCTATCTGTTTCAACCCAGTCCAGAGCATATGATGCTGGTTCTAAGCCGGTTGAAACCGGTTTATTCCGTGCCGATTTTGTATATTAATACACTATTGGAAAGGCTCCATCCGGTTAAAAACGGTTCAAACCGGCTCCATGAGGTTCCAACCGGTTCCATCCGTTTCAAAGCAGTCCAGAGGATTTAATACTGGTTCATAACCGTTTCAAGCCGGTTGATTGCATGGCGATTTTGTGTATTAATACATTATTCGACACATTTTATCAGGTTTTGACCGGTTCAAACCGGTTCCATCTGGTTCTAACCGGTTCCATCCATTTCAAACCAGTCCAGATCATTTGATACTGGTCCATAACCGGTTGAAACCGGTTTATGCCATGCCGATTTTGTATATTAATACATTATTGAACAGTGTTCTTTTTCGGTCTAAACCGGTTTAAACCGGTTCCATCCGGATCCTACCGGTTCCATCCGTTTCAAACCAGTCCGGAGCATTTGGTACTGGTTCATTACCGGTAAAAACCCATTTATTCCATGATGATTTTGTATATTAATACATTATTGGGCAGGTTTTATATGGTTTAAGCCAGTTCAAACCGGTTCCATCCGGTTCCAACCTGTTCCATCCGTTTTAAACCTGTCCAGAGCATTTGATACTAGATCTGAACCGGTTCAAACCGATTTATTCCATGCCGATGTTGCATATTAATACATTATTGGAGAGAATTTATCCGGTTTAAACCGGTTCAAACCGGTTCCATCCGTTGCAAACCAGTCCAGAGCATTTGATACTGGTTTAGATCAGTTCAAACCGGTTCCATACGGTTCTAACCGGTTCCATCAGGTTCAAACCGGACCAGAGCATTTGATACTGGTTCCAAACCGGTTCAGACCGGTTTATTCCATGCCGAATTTCTATATTATTATATGATTGGAGAGATGTTTTTCTGGTTCAAAAAGGTTCAAACCGGTTCCATGCGGTTCTGACCGGTTGCATCCGTTTCAAAACCAGTCGAGGGCATTTGATACTTTTTCATAACCGGTTGAAACCGGTTTATTCTCTACCGGTTTTGTATATTAATACATGATTGGACAGGTTTCATCCGCTTTAAACCGGTTCAAACAGGTTCCATGCGATTCTATCTGGTTCCGTCCGTTTCAAACCAGTCCAGAGCATTTGATAATGGTTCTAAACCGGTTCAAACCGGTTTATTCCATGCAGATTTTGTATTTTAATACATTATTGGATAGGTTTTATTCGGTTTAAACCGGTTCAAACCGGTTCCATGCGGTTCTAACCGGTTCCATCCGTTTCAAACCAGTCCAGAGCATATGATACTGGTTCAAAACCGGTTGAAACCGGTTTATTCCATATCGATTTTGTATATTAATACATTATTGGTCACGTTTTATCCGGTTTAGACCGGTTCTAACCGGTTCCATCCGTTGGAAACCAGTCCAGAGCATTTGATGTTGGTTCATAACCGGTTGAAACCGGTTTATTTCTTGCCCATTTTGTAGATTAATACATTATTGGAGAGGTATTTTCCGGTAAAAACCGGTTCACACCGGTTCCATCCGTTTCAAATCAGTCCAGAGCATTTTGATACTGGCTCGAAACCGGTTCAAAGCTGTTTATTATATGACGATTTTGTATATTAATACATTATTGGACAGATTTTACCCGGTTTAAACCGGTTCAAACCGGTTCCATTCGGTTGTACCCGGTTCCATCCTTTTCAAACCCGTCTAGAGCATATGATACTTTTTCATAACCGGTTCAAACTGGGTTATTCCATACCGATTTTGTATATTAATATATTATTCGACAGGTTTTATTCACTTTAAATCGGTTCAAACCGGGCTCATCCGATGCTGACCGGTTCCATGCGTTTCAAACCAGTACAGAGGATTTGATACTGGTTCATAACCGGTTGAAACCGGTTTATTCCATGCCGAATTTGTCCATTAATTCGTTATTAGACAGGTTTTATCCGGTTTATACCGGTTCAAACCGGTCCCATGCGTTTCAAACCAGTCCAGAGCATTTGTTAATGGTTCATGACCGGTTGAAACCGGCTTATTCCATGCCTATTTTGTATATTAATACATTATTGGACATGGTTCATATGGTTTAAACCGGTTCAAACTGGTTCCATGCGGTTCTAACCGGATCCATCCGTTTCAAGGCAATCCAGAGCATTTGATACCGGTTTTAGTCCGCTTCAAACCGATTTATTCCTTGCCGATTTTGTATATTAATACATTATTGGATAGGTTTTATTCCTGTTTAAAACGGTTGAAACCGGTTCCATCCGGTTGTAACCGGTTCCATTAGTTTCAAAACAGTGCAGAGCATTTGATACTGGTTCATAACCGGTAAAAATCGGTGGATTCCAGGCCGATTTTGTATATTAATACATTATTGGAAGGTTTTTATATGGCTTAAACCGGTGCAGACCGGTACCATCCGGTTCTAACCGGTTCCGTCCGTTTCAAACCAGTCCAGAGCGTTTGATATTGGTTCATAACCGGTTCAAAACGGTTCATCACATGTCGATTTTGAATATTAATATAATATTGGACAGGTTTTTTTCTGGTTCAAACCGGTTCAAACGATTTCCATGCGGTTCAAACCGCTTGGATCCGTTTCAAACCAGTCCAGAGCATTTGATACTGCTTCATAACATGTTCAAACTGGCTTCTCCATGCCGATATTGTGTATTAAAACATTATTGAATAGGTTTTCTCCGGTTGAAACCGCTTCAATCCGGATCCATCCGGTTCGAAGAGGTTGCATCCGTTTCAAACCAGTGCAGAGCATTTGATACTGGTCCTGAAACGGTTCAAACCTGTTTATTCTATGCCGATCTTGCATATTAATACATTATTGGACAGGTTCTATCCGGTTTAAACCGGTTCAAACCGGTTCCATGCGGTTCTGACCGGTTCCATCCGTTTCAAACCAGTCCCGAGCATTTGATACTGGTTCCAAACCGGTTCAAAACTGTTTATTCGATATCGATTTAGCCTATTAATACATTATTGGACAGGTTTTATCCGGTTTAGACCGGTTCTACCCAGTTCCATCCGGTTCTAACCGGTTCGATGCGTTCCAAACCAGTCCAGAGGATTTGAAACTGGATCATCACCGGTTCAAACCGGTTTATTCCATGCCGATTTTGTATATGAATACATTGTTGGACAGGTTTTGTCCGGATGAAACTGGTTCAAACCGGTTCCATCTGGTTGTAACCGGTTCTATCTGTTTCAACCCAGTCCAGAGCATATGATGCTGGTTCTAAGCCGGTTGAAACCGGTTTATTCCGTGCCGATTTTGTATATTAATACACTATTGGAAAGGCTCCATCCGGTTAAAAACGGTTCAAACCGGCTCCATGAGGTTCCAACCGGTTCCATCCGTTTCAAAGCAGTCCAGAGGATTTAATACTGGTTCATAACCGTTTCAAGCCGGTTGATTGCATGGCGATTTTGTGTATTAATACATTATTCGACACATTTTATCAGGTTTTGACCGGTTCAAACCGGTTCCATCTGGTTCTAACCGGTTCCATCCATTTCAAACCAGTCCAGATCATTTGATACTGGTCCATAACCGGTTGAAACCGGTTTATGCCATGCCGATTTTGTATATTAATACATTATTGGACAGTTTTTGTTCTGGTTTAGACAGGTCTAAACCAGATCCATACGATTCTAACCGGCTCGATCCGTTTCAAACCTGTCCAGGGCATTTGATACGTTTTCATAACCGGTTCAAACCGGTTTATACCATGCCGATTTTGCATATTAACACATTATTGGACATGTTTTATCCGCTGGAAACCGGTTCCGTCCGGTTCAAACCTGTTCGATCCGTTTCAAACCTGTCCAGAGCATTTGACAGTGGTTCTAAACCGGTTCAAACCGGTTTATTCCATGCCGATTTCAGATATTAATACATTATTGGACAGGTTTTTTCGGCTTTCAAACGGTTCTAACCGGTTCCATCCTGGTCTGACCGGTTCCATCCGTTTCAAACCAGTCCAGAGCATTTGATACTGGTTTCAAACCGGTTGAAGCCGGTTTATTCCATAGCGATTTTGCATAGCAACACATTATTGGACAGGCTTTAACCGGTTTAAACCGGTTCAAACCGGTTCCATCCGTTGCAAACCAGTCCAGAGCATTTGATACTGGTTGATAACCGGTTCAAACCGGTTTAATCCGTGCCGATTTTGTACATTAATACATTATTGGAGAGGTTTTATCCGGTTGAAACCGGCTCAAAACCGGTTCCATCCGGTTCTAACCGGTTCCACCCGTTTCAAACCAGTCCAGAGCATTTGATACTGGTTTATGACCGGTATAAACCGGTTTGTTCATGCCGATTTTGTACATTAATACATTATTCGATAGGTTTGTTTGCCGTTCAAACCAGTTCAAACCGATTCCAATCGGTTCTAACCGGTTCCATCCGTTTCAAAACAGTCCAGACCATTTGATACTGATTCATATCCGATAAAAAGCGTTTATTCCATGCCGATTTTGTATATTAATACATTATTGGACATTTTTTATCCGGTTTTAACCTATTCAAACCGGTTCCATCCGGTTCTGACCGGTTCCATCCGTTTCAAACTAGTCCAGAGCATATGATACTGCTTCATAACCGGTTCAATCCGGTTTATTCCATGCTGATCTTGTACATTAATCCATTGCAGGACATGTTTTTTTCTGGTTTAAATCGGTTGAAACCGGTTCCACGCGGTTCTAACCGGTTCCATCGGTTTCAAACCAGTCCAGAGCATATGATATTGATTCATAACCGGTTCAGACCGGCTTATTCCATGCCGACTTTGTATGTTAATACATTATGAGACTGGGTTTATGTCGTTCAAACCGGTCCAGAGCATATGATACTGGTTCATAACAGGTTCAATTCGATTTATTCCATGCCGATTTTGTACATTAATTCATTACAGGAGAGGTTTTTTTCTGGTTTAAACCGGTTCAAACTGGTTCCATGCAGTTCTAACCGGTTCCATCGGTTTCAAACCAGTCCAGAGCATATGATACTGATTCATAACCGGTTGAAACCGGTTTGTTCCATGCCGATTTTGTATGTTAATACATTATGGGCCTGGGTTTATGTGGTTTGAACCGGTTCAAACCGGTTTCATCCGGTTCTAACAGGTTCCATTCGTTTGAAACGAGTCCAGAGCATTCGATACTGGTGCATAACCGGTTCAAACCGGTTTATTCCATGCGGATTTGTTTATATTAATACACTACTGGACAGGTTTTTTCTGGTTTAAACCGGTTCAAACCGGTTCCATGCGGTTATAACCGGTTCCATCCGTATGAAACCAGTAGAGGGCATTTCATACTTGTTCATAACGTGGTCAACCTATTTATTCCGTGCCGATTTTGGACATTAATACATTATTCGAAAGGTTTTTTTTCCGGTTGAAACCGGTTCACACTGGTTCCATGCGGTTCTAACCGGTTCCATCCGTTTTAAACAAGTGCAAAGCATTAGATACTGGCTCATAACCGGTTCAAAGCGGTTTATTCCATGCCGATTTTGTTTATTGATATATTATTCGGCAGGTTTTTCCCGCTTGAAACCGGCTCAAACCAGGTCCATCCGGTTGTAACCGGTTCCATCTGTTTCAAACCAGTCCAGAGCATTTGATATTGCTTCATAGCTGGTTCGAACCGATTTATTCCATGCCGATTTTGTATCTTAATCCATTATACGAGAGGTTTCATCCGGTTCAGACCTGTTCAAACCGGATGCATCCGGTTCTAACCGGTTCCATCCGTTTCAAACCAGTCCAGAGCATTTGATACTGGTGCTGAACCGGTTCAAACCGGTTTGTTCCTTGCCGATTTTGTATATTAATACATCGTTGGAAAGGTTTTTTTTTCTGTTTGAACCGGTTCAAACCGGTTCCATCCGGATCTTAGCGGTTCCATCCGTTTCAAACCAGTCCAGAGGATTTGATACTGGTTCTGAACCGGTTCAAACCGGTTTATTCCATGAAGATTTTGTATATTAATACATTATTGGGCAGGTTTAATATGGTTCAAACCAGTTAAAACAGGTTCCATCCGGTTCCAACTAGTTCCATCCGTTTCAAACCTGTCCAGAGCATTTGATACTGGTTCTAAACCGGTTTAAACGGTTTATTCGATGCTGATTTTGCATATTAATGCATTAATTTACAGGCTTTATCCGATTTAAACCTTTTCAAACCGGGTCCATGCGGTTCTAACCGGTTCCATCCGTTTCAAACCAGTCCAGAGCATTTGATACTTGCTCATAACCGGTTCAAACCGGTTTATTCCATATCGATCTTGTGTATTAATACGTCATTGGGCAGGTTTGATATGGTTTAAACCAGTTCAAACCGGTTACATCCGGTTCCAACCTGTTCCATCCGTTTCAAACCTTTCCAGAGCATTTGATACTGGTTCTAAACCGGTTGAAACCGGTTTATTTGATGCCGATGTTGCATATTAATATATTATTGGACAGGCTTTATCCGGTTTAGACCGGTCCAGACCGGTTCCATCCGGTTCTAACCGGTTCCATCCGTTTCAAACCAGTCCAGAGCATTTGATACTGTTTCGAAACCGGTTCAAACTGGTTTCTTCCATGCCGAATTTGTACATTATTATATGATTGGACAGATTTTTTTATGTTTCAAACAGGTTCAAACCGGTTCCAAGCAGATCTAACCGGTTCCATCCGTTTGAAACCAGTGGAGGGCATTTGATACTTTTTCATAACCGGTTCAAAAACCGGTTATTCCCTACCAATTTTTATATTATTACATTATTGGACAGGTTTCATCCGCTTTAAACCGGTTCAAACAGGTTACATGCGATTCTAACTGGTTCCATCGATTTGCAACCAGTCCAGAGGATTTGATACTGGTTCTAAACCGGTTGAAACCGGTTTATTCCATGCAGATTTTGTATATCAATACATTATCGGATAGGTTTTATCCGGTTTAAACCGGTTCAAACCGGTTCGATGCGGTTCTAACCGTTTCCATCCTTTTCAAACCAGGCCCGAGTATTTGATACTGGTTCCAAACCGGTTCAAACCTGTTTATTCGAGATCGATTTTGTCGATTAATACATTATTGGGCATGTTTTATCCGGTTTAGACCGGTTCTGCCCAGTACCATCCGGTTCTAACCGGTTCGATCCGTTCTAAACCAGTCCAGAGGATTTGAAACTGGTTCATAACCGTTTCAAACCGGTTTATTCCATGCCGATTCTGTCTATGAATACATTAGTGGTCAGGTTTTATCCGGTTGAAACAGGTTCAAACCGGTTCCATCCGTTTCAACTCAGTCCAGAGCATTTAATACTGGTTCTGAACCGGTTGAACCCGGTTTATTCCATGCTGATTTTGTATATTAATACATTATTGGAAAGGCTTCATCCGGTTTAAACCGGTTCAAACCGGATCCATGAGGTTCCAACCGGTTCCATCCGTTTCAAACCAGTCTCGAACATTTGATACTGGTTCATAACCGGTTCAAACCGGTTGATTGCATGGCGATTTTGTGTATTAATACATTATTCGACACATTTTATCAGATTTTGACCGGTTGAAACCGGTTCCATCTGGTTCTAACCGGTTCCATGCGTTTCAAACCAGTCCAGAGCATTTTATACTGGTTCATAACCGATTGAAACCGGTTTATTCCATGCCGATTTTGTATATTAATACATTATTGGACAGTTTTTAATCTGGTTTAAACAGGTTTAAACAAGTTCCATGCGATTCTAACCGGTTCCATCCGTTTCAAACCTGTCCAGGGCATTTGATACGTTTTCATAACCGGTTCAAATCGGTTTATTCCATGCCGAGTTTGTATATTAATACATTATTGGACATATTTTATCCGTTGGAAACCGGTTCAAACCGGTTCCTTCCTGTTCAAACCTGTTCGATCCGTTTCAAAATTGTCCATAGCATTTGACAGTGGTTCTATACCGTTTCAAACCGGTTTATTCCATGCCGATTTGAGATATTGATACATTATTGGACAGGTTTTATCAGCTTTCAAACGGTTCGAACCGGTTCCATCCGTTTGAAACCAGTCCAGAGCATTTGATACTGGTTCTGAACCGGTTGAAACCGGTTTATTCCATATCGATTTAGATATTAATACATTATTGGACAGGCTTTGTCAACTTTAAACCGAATCAAACCGGTTTTATCCGGTTCTGACCGGTTCCATCCTTTTTCAATGCAGTACAGAGGATTTGATACTGGTTCATAACCGGTTGAAACCGGTTTATTCCATGCCGATTTTGTGTATTAATATGTTATTGGACAGGTCTTATCCGGTTTAAACCGGTTCAAACCGGTCCCATGCGTTTCAAACCAGTCCAGACGATTTGTTACTGGTTCATAATCGGTTGAAACCGGCTTATCCCATGCCTATTTTGTATATTAATACATTATTGAACATGTTTCATATGGTTTAAACCGGTTCAAACCGGTTCCATGCGGTTCTAACCGGTTACATCGGTTTCAGAGCAGTCCAGAGCATTTGAGACCGGTTCTAAACCGTTTGAAACCGTTTTATTCTTTGCCGATTTTGTATATTAAGACATTATTGGATAGGTTTTTTTCCGGTTTAAACGGGTTGAAACCGGTTCCATCCGGTTCTAACCGGTTCCATTAGTTTCAAAACAGTGCAGAGCATTTGATACTGGTTCATAACCGGTAAAAATCAGAGGATTCCAGGCCGATTTTGTATCGTTAATACATTATTGGAAAGTTTTTATATGGTTTAAACCGGTTCAGACTGGTTCCATCCGGTTCTAACCGGTTCCAACCGTTTCAAACCAGTCCAGAGCGTTTGATACTGGTTCATAACCGGGTCAAACCGGTTTATTCCATGTCGATTTTGTATATTAATATAATATTGGACAGGGTTTATCCGGTTTAGACCGGTTGAACCGGGTTCCATCCGGTTATAACCGGTTGGATCCGTTTCAAACCCGTCCAGTGCATTTGATACTGGTTCTGAACCGGTTTAAACCGGTTTGTTCCAGATCGATTTTGTAGATTAAGACATGATCGGACACGTTTAATCCGGTTTAGATCGGTTCTACCCACTTCCATCCGGTTGTAACCTGTTCCGTCCATTTCAAAGCAGTCTAGAGCATTTGTTACTGGTTATTAACAGGGTCAAATAGGTTTATTCCATATCGATTGTGTGTATTAAGATAATATTGGATAGGTTGTATCCGGTTTAACCGGTTCAAACCGGTTCCGTCCGGTTCTAACAGGTTCCATCCGTTTCAAACCATTCTAGATCATTTGATACTGGGTCATTACCGGTTCAAACCGATTTATTCCATTCCGATTTTGTATATTAATACATTATGGGACAAGTTTATGTGGTTGAAACCGGTTGAAACCGGTTCCTTCCGACTCTAACCGGTTCCATTCGTTTCAAACCAGTCCAGAGCATTTGATACTGATTCATAACCGGTATGATCCGGTTTATTCCACGCCGATTTCTTATACTAATATATTATTTTACAGGTTTTTTTCTGGCTTAAACCGGATCAAACCGGTCCCATGATGTTCTAATCGGTTCCATCCGTATCAAACCAATCCAGGGCGTCTGATACTGGTTCATAACCGGCTCAAAACGTTTTATTCCTTGGCGATTTTGTAGATTGATAAATTATTGGAGAGGTTTTTTTCCGCTTTGAACCGGTTGAAACCGGTTCCATGCGTTTCTAGCCGGTTCCATCCGTTTCAAACCAGTCCAGAGCATTTGACACCGGTTCATAACCGTTTCGAACCGGTTTTTTTAATGCCAATTTTGTGTATAAATACATTATTGGACAGGTTTTACTTGGTTTAAAGGGGTTTAAACCGGTTCCATCCGGTTCTAACCGGTTCCATCCGTTTCAAACCAGTCCATAGCATTTGATACTAGTTCATAATAGGTTGAAACCGGTTAATTCCATGCCGATTTTTTATATCAATACATTATTTAGCAGGTTTTTTTCTGGTTCAAACCGGTTCAATCCGGTTCCATGCGGTTCTAACCAATCCAGAGCCTTTGATAGTAGTTCATTACCGGTTCAAACGGGTTTATTCCATGTCAATTTTGTATATTAGTACATTACTGGACAGGTTTTATACTTTTAGAATCGGTTCAAACCGGTTCGACGAGTTTCTAACCGGTTCCATCGGTTTCAAACCAGTGCAGAGCATTTGATACTGGTTCTAGTCCGGTTCAAACAGGTTAATTCCATGCCGATTTTGTATATTAATACATTATATGACAAGTCTTATCCGGTTAAACCGGTTCCATGTGGTCCTAACCGTTTCCATCCGTGTCAAACCAGGCAAGGGCCTTTGATACTGGTTCATAACCGGTTAAAACTGGTTTATTCCATGCTGATTTTGTATATTAATACATTATTGGATAGGTTTTCTCCGGTTTATACAGGTTTAAACCGGTTCAAACCGGTTCCATCAGGTTCAAACCGGTTCCATCAGTTTCAAACCAGTCCAGAGCGTTTGATACTGGTTCATAACCGGTCCAGTCCGAGTTATTCCATGCCGATTTTGTATATTGATGCATGAATGGACATGTCTTATCAGGTTTAAACCGGTTTGATCCGGTTCCATGTGGTTCTAACCGGTTCCATCCGTTTCAAACCTGTCCAGAGCATTTGATACTGGTTGATAACCGGTTTAAACCGGTTTGTTCCATGCCGATTTTGCGTATTAATATATTATTGGACAGGTTTTTTCCTGTCGAACCGGTTGAAACCGGTTCCATGCGGTTCCAACCGGATCCATCCGTTTCAAACCAGTCCAAAGTATTGGCACTGGTTCATAAACGGTTGAAACCGGTTTATTCCATACCTATTTTGTATATTAATAAATTATTCCACTTGTTTTTTTCCGCTTTTAACCGGTTCAAACCGGTTCTATGCGGATCTAACCGGTTCCATCCCTTTGAAGCCAGTGCAGGGCATTTGAAACTGGTTCATCACCGGTTTACACCGGTTTATTCTGTGGCGATCTTGTATATTAATACATTATTTGTCAGGTTTTATCCACTTTAAACTGGTTCAAACCGGTTCCATCCGGTTCTAACCGATTCCACGCGTTTCAAACCAGTGCAGAGCATTTGATACTGGTTCATAACCGGTTCGAATGGGTTTATTCCATGCCGATTTTGCATATTTTTACATTATTGGACAGGTTCTATCCGGTTGAAAATGGTTCATAACCGGCTCAAACCGGTTTATTCCATGCCGATTTTGTATATTACTATTGGACAGGATTTATTCTGTTTGAACCGGTTGATACCGGTTCCATCTGGTTTAAACCGGTTCCACCCGTTTCAAGCCAGTCCAGAGGATTTGATAATGGTTCATGACCGGTTCAAGCCGGTTTATGCCATGCCGATTTTTTATATTAATACATTATTGGATGGGTTTGTCCCGTCTAACGCGATTGAAACCAATTCCATCCCTTTCAAACCAGTCCAGAGCATTTGATACTGTTTCATAACCGGTTCAACCCGTTTTATTCCATGCCGCTTTTGTTTATAACTACATTATTTGACAGGCTGTATGCGGTTCAATCCATTTCTATCTGGTTCTAACCAGTTGCATCCTATTCAAGCCAGTAGAGAGCATTTGATACTGCTTCATAACCGGTTCAAACCGGTTTATTCCCTGCCGATTCTTTATATTATTATTGCACAGGATTTATCGGGTCTATACCGATTCGAACCGGTTCCATCCGGTTTGAACCGGTTTCATCCGATTCAAATCAGTCCAAATCATTTGATAATGGTTCACAACCGGTTCAAACCGGTTTATTCCATGCGTATTTTGTATATTAATGCATTATTTGGACAGGCTTAATCCGGTCTAAACAGGTTCAAGCCGGTTCCATCCGGTTGAAACCGGTTCCATCCGTTTCAAGCTTGTCCAGAGCATTTGATACTACTTCATAACCGGTTCAACACGGTTTATTCTACGCCGATCTTTTATATTACTACATTATCTGATAGGTTGTATCCGATGAAAACCGGTTGAATCCGGTTCTATCTGGTTCTAACCGGATCCATCCGTTTCAAGAAACTCCACAGTATTTGATACTGGTTCATAACCGTTTCAAACCGCTTTATTCCATGCCGATTTTGTATATTAATACATGATTGGACAGGTTTTGTCCGGTCTAACTCGGGTCAAGCCGGTTCCATCCGTTTCAAACCAGTAGAGAGCATTTGATAGTACTTCATAAAATGTTCAAAGCGGTTTATTTAATGCCGATGTTTTATATTATTACATTATTTTACAGGTTTTATCCGGTTTAAACCGGTTCAGACCGATTCCATCTGGTTCTTACCCGTTCCATCCGTTTCAAGCCAGTCCAGAGCATTTGATACTGCTTCATAACCGGTTCAAACCGGTTTATTCCATGCCGATTCTGTATGTTACTATTGGACAGGATTTATCCGGTTTGAACCGGTTCAAACCGGTTCCATCTCCCTCTAACCGGTTCCATCCAATTCAAGCCAGTCCAGAGAATTTGATACTGCTTCATAGCCGGATGAAACCGGTTTATTCCATGAAGATTTTGTACCTTAATTCAGTATTAGACAGGTTTTATCCGGTTAAAACCGGTTAGAACCGGTTCCACCTGGTTCTAACCGGTTCCATCCGTTTCAAGGTATTCCAGAGCACCTGATACTGCTTCATAACTGGTTCAAACCGGTTTATTGCGTGCCGATTTTGTATATTAATACATCATTGGACTTGTTTTATCCGGTCTGAACCGGCTGAAACCGGTTCCATCCGGTCTCAACTAGTGCCATCCGTTTTAAGCCAGTCCAGAGCATTTGATACTGCTTCATGACCGGTTGAAACCGGTTTATTCCATGCCGATTTTGTATATTGCTACATTATTTGACAGGTTTAATCGGCTTTAAACCGGTTCAAACCGGTTCCATCTGGTTCTAACCGGTTCCATCCGATTGAAACCAGTCCAGAGCATTTGATACTGCTTGATAACCACTTCAAGCCGGTTTATTCCATGCCGATTCTGTATACTAATATATTATTGGACAGGATTTATCCGGTCTGAACCGTTTGAAACCGGTTTCATCCGGTTCAAACCGGTTCCACCAGTTTGAAACGAGTCCAAAGGATCTGATACTGGTTGGTAACCGGTTCAAACCGGTTTATTCCATGCCGATTTTGTATATGAATACATTATTGGACAGGTTTTGTCCGGTCTAACCCGGTTGAAACCGGTTCCATCCGTTTCGAGCCA
>JAECUM010006603.1:0-55497 GCA_016617855.1 Megalonaias nervosa
CTAACTAAAGACATTCTGTACAATTTACAGCCAATAATACAAATTATAATAAACAGATACAATCGTATACCAGCAGTTACAGAAAATATAGATATACATAACAATACGTTCTATATTTCCTTACAGCACAAACAAAAAAGAAATTATTTTGGTCGTTTTACTCACTGTAACATATCAAAATTAGGATAATCATTCATAATAGTCACAACATATCCCAATGCCATGTCAGTTTTATTCCATGAAAATGAACTGGAACAAACACATATGTAGTCTTATACATGAGTATGATTTATACCCAGCGTGTGCCTGTACATCAAACTCTACGCTGTTCAACTTGTATTGTCAAAAGTTCGGTCAAAATCTGCTAGTACACTATGTAAGGGCGAGACTGATCTAGGCTGTGTAATGCCACGATACGCATTCTAGGGGCAAAACAAGTAATGAATTACAGTAATGATGCCAACATTTAATAATATAAAATATGAGCGTGGTTGAGTGGCAGAGGTGAAATGGCACATCGAGTGAGAGGGGTGTCAGAAAAGTATGCATATTGTTTATATTTGGAGATATAAAAGAACTTAATGCAAATGCATGTTTTAGACGTTTTGTTTTTACTTACCATCATATGCCTTAGTTTTGCAACTGAACTTGTATCTATTCAAACAATCATCTCTCAGAATGCAAGGAAACGTCTCTTAATATGATAATATAAAAACACATCCAAGGAGAATAAAATATATCTTATGTCAACTAGAATGCCAATAAATTGCAAAGAGATATTCCATCAACTCATTTGTCCTTAATATTCAACCTGAGAGGTTTCTGTTTGTTCCATGGCTGTGATGATTACCTAATAAACGCACACATTATAAAAATGTTGTCTGCTTAATTATACAAAAAAGTCAAATGATTTCATGCATTTCAAAAGGATCAGAGTTATTAGCATTTTGATCAGAGCTCAGATTTTTCTCTGAAGGATGGCCAAATTCTCTGACATGCTTTTACCAAATCAGGAATTGGCATTTGTTATACCCAAACTGATCCAATGGTTGCTTAGAAAACGTAGTTATTTTATTATGACTCTTTAAGACTACCGACAAACTATATGAAAACTTCCAAGCTGAGATTAAGAAACCCATTTAATATGGTTCATGATGGCCTCACTATATCAATATAGTGTGTCCACTTGTTCCTTCCCCAGCATGGACGCGTGCGTGTATGTGTTTCGGGGTTTGTAATGTAGCTTTAAAAATTTGAGTCATATCCCTATATCTGCAGTGTGGCAGTTTATAGTGATGTCCTACCCAATCACATTTTACTGACACCATGCCAACCAGTCGTAATATTAAACTCTTAATGCTGAGCAAGGCAGCTGTTAGTACCATTTTTATAAATCTTTGGTATAACGCGGCTGGGTTTCCAACCCGTGACCTCGTGGATCGGAGGCACTCTAACCACTTACGCCACTCCCAGCATGTCCTAATTCATCAAACTTTACACTGCTATTACCTGTATGTCCTAACATACATTCATGATCAGTTTCTTTATGTGGTGATACACCTGATAGATGTTAATAGCTGTAAAGGTGGCCATTCTGAGTACATCGACAAGTAACAAATTACAGTAGTACTCTAATACCCACACATACCAAAGTTGGTGTTAATATAACCTTGATACAATATTATGATCCTTTAAAAACAATACATGCAGTCTAACTCGCATTTAATTTCATACATAAAGGTGGTTTGTATCATTTTTATACCAATGTGCCAGTAATAGGCTATAGTGGTACTTACGTGGGCTTAGGATCTCCGACCGCCAGACAAATTACTTGTGCACTATTGCCTGGCTTCGCATATTTTGTGTGCTGAAAACAGTTGTTAACATGTTTGGAGGGAGGTCCCCTATAATGAAAGCAAGAATGAAATTTATAATAATAATTTGTGGAAAGGTGTCCAAGAGTATTTATCTTTTTTTTCCCTCAGTTATAATAAAAACTGTAATCAGAGTGTCATGGCGACGAAAATGTATACGGGTTGCGGTTCACAATATCGAAATTTTCCTGCACTATCCTATGATTCAGCAGCGTCATTTTTGACTTGGCTAATTTCATTATTCTGTTTTCCACATAACAGACCAGTAGCAAAATAGGTAGATGATACATTGTAAAACATTATGATTTCTGGAGACCGGTTACAAAAGGAACCTGTCCCCTTTAGCCCTTGCAGACCAGTCAAGCGATGCAGTAACAATATCTCCTTAGCATTGCAGACTGGAATACCGGTCTCACACACGTCTCCTGCTGATATTGTATTCTCTAACTGACCAGTTTAAGCGATCCCTGTTTTGTAAATAATTACGTTTGTAGTATGATACATTTGGTTACCATTTGGATATTTTCAGACCTTAAGATGGATTGTTAACAAGAAAGTGGGCGTTTTCCGATCTAAGAATATAAAGCTTCGAAGCCAGCTAAGTACATCCAAAATTGCGAACAACTGTGCTAATAAATCTAAATTGTGCATCGAGGAAATAATGTAAAATTCTTGTCTTGTAAATATACACAGAAAGGGACTATTTGCAATAGAATGGTTGGAAGCTGTTTACAATACTGAAAACTATGAGTACTTTGAAGACTTTGGACTTCCCGTTGTGTAACTACACCCGAAATTGCTCAATAAACTAAATCTCTATTGGATTGCAACGTTCATACATTTTCCAAGTTCATAGGCCCAACACAAGTATTGGATGGATCCTGAACACCTATTGAATAGTTTCAGATATTTTATAGTAAGTTTAGAAATAGTTTGATTTTCAAATATGATTGCACACCTTAAGCGAGAGACCGCTCCAAATCAACATAAAAGTGCTTGGACCTGTGTCACATTATCTGAACTGGCTTTTTATTGCATTTAAATATTGATGTAAATTTTGATGTTTGACAGAGTTTTCCTATATTGGTCGGAAAGATAACGATTCTGGCTTCCTGGATCCAATTTCAGAGACATTGTGTCACATGACACGTTCTTCCAGGTAAAATGCTAACTGTATTTCAATGACGATAAAGGTAAGAGCTTTGCTAGCCCAAATGCTCTCTTGGGCATTAGTACATGAGTCTGGTGTAATCAAGGTCAAAGTATGTGTTTTTATTCATATTTATGTCCATAAGGATGACAACAGAACTGTGTATATTTAAGTTTCATAACACCTGTACACAAATACCGTTACCCTGAAATGTGAAACAATATTGAATTTATTCAAGACATGGCCACATATTACCATTCAAATACTTGATTTAATACTTCTGATTGAATACCATGAAACATATCTTCAATTTACCTGTTGATTTACCAAAGTGTGAGCATATTTTCATAGCCTTAATATTTATTCTTTACAATGATACCATATATGTATTCCTATCACATGAAATTAAATGTTTATAAGCCAGTGAATATATGTTGCATATATTTATTAAAGACCTTAACAATTGGTGCTGAATTGTAGTGTTCTATTGTAGATAGTAATGAAAAGGGTCTCAGTAAAATTAACAATATAATGGCGACTAAGTGAAAAGTAACTGGCCGTATCTAATAAATTTAGTAGCCCCAACAAAGAACAAAGGCAATTGATAATAATGTTTTATATGTTTATAACATTCTCTAATCTCCTTAAAAGTCATTAATGATTATCATCCCCCTTCAGTTCAATGTATTTCTCTCTGTATGAGTTTGATAATATAAAATACTTAATAATATATCGCTCCGCTCCCTCAGGGGTACCTCACTTCAACAGACAGTGGACAGGTCTATATTTTGTCCGGTTCATTTACTATGGTGTACACAATGCTACCCTCCTCAGCAGTGAGTGGTATTTGGGGTTCAAGATAATCATAACATACGTCAGCCAACTATGAAGAATAGGTAATCCTTATACAAAATTTATATACCAACAATTAAACTAATTGCCAAATGCAGTGATAGTGAAAATAATTGCTTAACATACAAATGTTACTGCACAAATCCATGAAATCAAGAGTAGAACACGATTACTATGAACAGCACATTGTATACCTGATTCTTATGAAATAGCCTTCTATGATGACACAATCATTGCATGGTTAACTATGGAGATCTATGACTAATTAATCGATCTCAATAAACGGGACCTTTTGACATGTTATAAAGTCTGGAACGAAAAGCAATGTGTAAGAAGAAATTAGTTTCTGAAAAGATTTACAATAGCTATCACCTCAAACCAGTAGATACACTAATCAATAGATTGTATTAATGTATGTGAAAACCAGCTATTTACATAAAACACAAGAGATTCCCCAAAACCTGTTTTTATTTGAATCCAAATCTTTCTTGGAATTAGTGATACCGACCTTTGACAATGTGTCCACAAAATCAACTGGCATCTTCCACACCTGAAGTACAAGCAATGGCAAAATATCTTCAAAGTCAATTTGTCTGGAACTGTTATTATCCATTATGGTTTCACATTGTTGTGGAGCATGGTACGAGACTGTAGGAGCAGACAATCTGAAGAATCCATGTCCAGGTACTCAGTTTTCTCAAATATAAAATGTCATACCTTGTTGTAAAACTAATTTTCACATTTTATGTTCTTCAAAGGATAGCTGAACTTATCCATTACAAAGGTCATCAACATGGTACATCCTATCAGTGAGGATATAAATTCCATTATGTCACTTTCTTTCTTATTCCCAAGTGATCACAGTCAATATGGCTCTCTACTCCTTACGTTAACTTTAAAACTTGTAGCGATTTATCTGTTAAAATGATGATGAAAGCTATATTGTTATCAATTATTATATTTGTTCTGTAGCGATGGAAATAAAAGTCCTTCCAGTCAAAGATACTTTGTGCCATGCCAGTATTTCATCAAAACCTGTTAAATAGCTTTAAAAGAAAATAAAGGACCGTGGAGATGGGATAATTTATGTGAACATTTTGTAAATTAGTTTAAGTTTTGTTTTTAAGTTTTTAAGTAATGGTGATCTGGTATCTTTAATACTTAAAGGCCTTCACACCAGGATGGTTAAAACAAATCCCCAAAGACACATGTAAGATGGATCTGAACATGGGATGACACTGAGTTTGAACGAAGAAATATTACTATTCTATGTTAGCGACTAATTTTCATGAATTTTGTCCCTGCTACAAACCACAGCAAATTCACTGTACAGTACCATATATAATTTCAGACCTTGTCAGTCATGAGCCACAGTAATTGCTACATGTATCTACTGTCCAAAATACTCTGTGACAAACTAGAGTGTAAACCTTCATATCTAAATACAAAGAAAATAATTAATTGTCATGGTCTCAGGTTTGTGTCAGCACTTAGATTATTGGTATGGTTTAAATAAAACCACATGTACAACAGTATAGTACTGTAGCAGGTAATTGGGATTACTCATACATCTCTCTAGTGTCATACAGGATATATGCAATGATAAGTCATATCCAGTTATTACACTCCATACCTGGAAAACCCTCATAATGATTAGCATAATAATATAAGATGAGAGGCTCTGTCAAATTAGAGTGCCTGTATTATCCACTATTAAGGTTCCTTTGAAGGGTTCACTATGCTAGTTTAGAGCTTCTAACACTGTAATTATTGTGAAAAGAACAAACAAACCACTAGTGCCAATACAGTATGTTAAGGAATACACAAATTTTGTGTACTTCTTCAACATGAATTCATTATCATCTCTTTTGTCAATCATATTCTGCAATATCTAGATCTAATTACTGTAACATATATGCATAAAACATGATTTAATCTTTTCAGTGAATTTTATTTGTAACAATTTAATAGCTATAAGCACAACTACAGCAAAGAATTAAAAAACAAACAGAACATACAGACATGTGGCAGTACACATACATAAAAGCCTGCATGAATAGCATGCTCTGTTCTAGAACTGACAGTTCAAGGGTAAATTTACCCCATCCATATGACAAAAAAAGGGACATTTTCTCAACATTGGAGAGATTTAATGAAGAAACAAAGGTATGGCTTGAAAATATGACGTGCTATTTTCATGCGTGTTATTGTGGGGCTTTTTTTGTCCAAACATGATTTTTGTTTTCTCAAGTCTAGACCAGACCACGATTTACATACCGTTATAACATATATCCTCTTGGCAAGTGATCCACAAAACTTGGCCTAAGCTTCATGCTTGACTGTTGTGCCTAACGTAAAATAAAACCATTCATACTAAGTTCAACAGTACCAAAAGTTACATCTGTCTCATGCAGGTGAAATAAAACATATCAAAAAAGTTTGGCCTATTAGTAATTTTTACAATTAACTGCTTTTATCCAATGAAATGCCCTTTTATCTAATGAGATACCCCTTTATTCAATGAAATGCCCTTTCATCCAATGAAATGCCCTGAAATGCAGATCTCCATTGAAAATTTAAATATTTATAATTAGCGTTCTTTGTTTGAGAATAAGCACACTTTTAAGAAATTATTTTGTCATGTTAGTCATTTTACAATTAACTGCTTTTATCCAACGAAATGCTCTTTTATCCAATGAAATGCCCTTTTATCTAATGAGATACCCCTTTATCCAATGAAATGCCCTTTCATCCAATGAAATGCCCTGAAATGCAGATCTCCATTGAAAATTACAATATTTATAATTAACTTTCTTTGTTTGAGAATAAGCACACTTTTTAAGAAATTCTTTAGTGGACAAATACTGTATCCAATTGATGTAATTTTTGGCTGGAAGAAAAACATGTCCTGTTGTTTTGTTGGCAATAATCTTGCAGGTCTTAAATGTATTAATGAAAATAATATTCACTACATGTATAGCAATAATAACTACTACATGTGTTTGCTTATAATTCGACCCAACGAAAAACAATTAAGACTCTGCTATAACGTCGGAAGTTGTGCCTCATACTGCAGAGATGCAGATATGCTGCAGCATTGCATGATGACAGATCTGCGTCTATGCAGTTTTGCATCTGAATCCAAATAAAAAGTACATACAGTATACATTGCATCATCCAAAACATGCATCTTCCTTAAACAATCACCTCTCATATCTACTCAGTGCCTGACTTTCCCAGTACTCTGTACATTTGATGCTATAATTAAACTACCATATATCTCAGCAAATAAGACATATCTCTTAGGTGACTGGCAAAGACACTGCACATATATATTTCCAAATATTATTTTAAGGATTCGCAGTATTAATGACACTGAACAATTGGGAACCAGTTTTGAAATGGCCGTACACACAATATTTTAAGTATGGTCCATAACTGGTTAATATTGAAAAGTAAAATGTTAGTAAAATATCTTCTGATAACTTATCATATTTGCAACTGAAAAAAATTAAGGCCATGATTCTACTGATGCAATTTAAATATTTGTGCAGACACTACATGAGAACAGCCAATAATGAAAGTAGCACCTGATTCGTTTGTCAGAAAATTGATAACACGTTTCATGCACATGCACAACAAAAATGACATAGGTCATGTAGTGTCCTTCACACTGAAACTTGAACCAAGGATTATAAATATAGCTTTTATCAGGACCAACCAGAAATTTCAATTTACTGAATTTTGAATATTAAGGTGTTTCTTTATTTTTAATATGGGAGTTAAATTAGTACCTCAAGTTCTTAAGATACTCTCCATCCATCTGTCCTTTCATGTACAGCTGTCATCTCCCAAATAATGGATCAATGTTCACATTTTGAGAGATGATCTACTCCCGGTAGTGGTGAAAGTGTAATCAATATAACAACACAACCAATGTGTTTTGTTTTTTTTTTTTTGTTTTATTTTTTTTTCCGTATCAAGACAATACGACATAAATTGGTACAAATGATAAATATATAAACTATTCAAGTTACTTTATAATTCAATAGTCGTAATTATTTGCTATTTGCCTTTTTTCACATTTAAAATTCATCCACAACAGCTGTTGCAGAAATATGCACTCATTGTCTAATTGAGGGAAAAACTAAAAATAGCTATTGGCAACACCCACTTCTTGTCTACAAGTTAACACAAGGCGACTGACTAACATGGATTGAACTTTGCCCATCCCTCCAACCTGATAATTCCATTATTATTATTTTATCTGTTTCATTTATTCAGTATGTTCAGCCACTGATAATATGTGTCAATATAAAGATCTTTCAGAATGATATAAATAGTGTACCGATCATTTAATAGCTACTTTTACACAAAGTTCTATCGATTCACACCCTGTCTACTTAGACTGAGTTTGATGCTGCATTTCATGTCGCACAGTAACATATATTGCATTCGGTTTTGCTTGATGGCTATTGTTTGTTCATATCTGGGGAAAACAAAAAAATAACCACCAATCTGAACTGCAGCATATTCGCTTTGTGACACAACCAATGTATTGCAGCAAAATTCTATCAAATACATGTAGATATGAAGTAACGGATATGCTAGAGGCAAAAGTGCCTACTAAATGATCTGTAAGGTTCTTAATTTGTACATGCAGAACAAGTTTGGAATGTATCCTTTTAAACAGATACATGTAATCAGTGAATGGTCATGCCAATACTATAAAAAAAATAAGCACATATATGGCAAGGAGAAAGATAAAAACTGCATGAGTTATAGTTACCTAATTTGAAGGAGGGAGTGGGTATTGTTATTATTATTTTTTTTTTTCACTGACAAAAAAGAGTGCCCATTTGTTGTCAGTGGTTTTGCATCGGCAGTTACATTACAGTGTTATGGATTTGGTTGTTAGTCATCTCTGCTCCAACACTCCAGCATGTTCCCTACATCCCCAAGTTTAGTTCAGGCTAGAGTGACAATCAATCGTATTGTTCATATTTAGGAAAGGAAAGTAGCCTCCACAGCATCCATACACTACAAAAATTACCTCGGAACTTGAATATAACCGATCATTACGGTTGATATTAAAATGACTGAAATGGGTGCACCACACCTGACACAGATTCACTAATTACCAAAGAAGCAAACAACAATCAATTGCGCTCACTGACAGAAATGTCTCGCTGATGATTAGCTTTGGCAATAATAGAGAGCACATTGTACATTTCTGTTAGAAAAGGTAGATAAGAAAAATTATATCTTCACCCTAAAAAGTACTGCATTTATTTACAAATGACCAGACTAATTCGAGTCAGAAATAGTTACTCAAGCATAACATATTCAAATATTGGTACATAATGGAAAATCAGTACTCATGAACACCCATGGAAGGTGAGGCTGGTCATCATTTATGAATTTTCAAAACATAGATTTGAATCCATTTGAAATACAATTTTACACTAGTAATGATCTACATTTGAATACAGTTGGCATACAATTTTTCATGCAGTTTGGAAGACCGTTAAAAGAGCTGCAGTTCAACGTAAGTCTCTTGTGCAAATTTAAATTTTATCATGACGTGTACGTTTAGTTTAAATAAATGACAGCTTGTAAATAATAGGAATTGCATTATGTTATAGTTCATTACCAGGTCACTAGCATCAATCAAACTACAGGTGAACACATCATAATAAATACCGTGCAATTGTGGTATGCTTTGTCATAACAACAATGCAGTGAACTGTAGCGCCAGAACTGTCACATGCATATTAACGAACATGTAACGTAGGATATTGATCAGAATACAATTGGAAGATGGTTGCCATATTAAGGTGCCTGCGAACAAAGTCCGCTTATCAAAAGTTCATTTCTGATACAGTTCCTATCACCATATGTAACATTAGATACCATTTGATACATATCAATGATTCTATGCATGCATTTTTGTTTATACAGCATGTTGCATTGGCCATACTATGCCAGATTACACCGAACATGTCCCATATATCATGGATATGAGAACAATATTACAGTGAACGGTTGTAACAAAATGAATCATGAGTGAAGCAGCCTCTGTCTGGATTTATCAGATCAATTGAGAGTATGCTTTAAAGCAATAGTTATGCAGGATGGTCAGTCATATCAGTGCAATATTTACATACACTGATTCATTTGTATACTTATTCGGCCCTTAAAAATAATTACACAGAACCCTAAACAAGACAGATCTGCAGATTCATTAAAAACTAGCAAGGTTCATTATCAGCATCTACTCTACATTGTACTTGAAGGTAGAGGTGGGTATTGAATTAAAAATGATATGCCGTCATATTACAATATCAAGCGAAATATTTTGATATTATTGAAATATACTGATTTAAAAAGTAATGACAGCTTACTGTTAATATATTGAAATAAAATGAACAGAAACTGCAAAACAATTACTTACAAATAATTAAAACACAATTAAAATACAGGAGAGAAAATTAATAAAATGCAGTACAGTAGTTGTGCAGTACGGTAGTTGCAATCAAAGGCAGAACTAAATTTTAAATCTTTCATCTGAATAGTTCACAGTTTATGGTTTACATTTTGATAAACATAAAATGCATAACACTGCGGATTGGTCTTTTCATTGTCACTTTAACCAGTGTAGTTCAAACTGAAGTGCCTTGAAAATCAAATGATGAAACTTACTTCATATTGTTTTAGGAAGATAAGAGCATCAACATGATTTGGTTTTAGGGCTGAAAGTTGTGCATCTACTATATCTCCGGTAGTGGAGAACACCCTCTCAGAAGGGACACTTGTTGCTGGGATGCACAAAAAGGATTTAGCAAACTTAGCTAATTTAGGAAATCTCTGCTGGTGATTTTCCCACCACTGAAGAGGATTTTAATTCAAGGGAATTGTCAGAAACTCTATAGATCTTAAGCTCTTCTTCTAGTTCTTCCATTCTTCCATTCGAAGTCCCAACACCAGTTATGTAAATATCACCAAGAAGTTCTTGCATGCCATACTAACAGGTATCTTTATCTATCTTATCACCAATGTCTGACTTGAGCTTCTTGCAAACTGGTTGAGCATCCTTAGGAGCAGAATCGGAAGACACACATAACTGCTCAATTAGCTGTGGTAAAGGTGGCAGTTCTGACTGTCCACTATACCCACAGGTTAGTGATCATTGTCATGTTCAACCTTTACTCTAATAATGATTTACGATAAATTCAGCACAAGTTTGGTAAAGATTTCATTCATTCGTGCATTACGGAGGAAAGGTCCGGCTTTAAATCGTAGATGCAAGGCAGCGGCAATAGTGAGAGTTTCTTCTTGATGAGTGTATCTGTCCTGTAGATCATCAACCACATCTTTCCATATTATCTGTTACTAGAGAGTAATCATCGCTATGTTGGAAAATGCTGTCAGTAAGCTTCTGATGAAGAGGCATGATAAGAGAAATGGTTGGAACTGACTCAGCAGAAAGAGCGCATGTCACCACGTTAAGAGGTTTTAGACAAACCATTACCACATTTGCCAGGTAGATGTCATCATCTGACAATGTTTGCAAATCTTTCTCTTTTCTTTTAGCAAGCTCTTTCCATTTCAAGAAACCTTACAATCCTGTTATAAGTACAGTTCCATGTAGTGGGCACACCAAGTATAAGTTTATGATCCAGACGACCCTGCAATTCGATATGTTTCCTCAGTTTAGCTGCTGGAGTTGCACGTCGGTGCAAGAACCCAAGTATTCGACGAATCCTGCTGAGAAGAATTTCCATGCGCCTGATCTTGAGATACTTTTGTTTAGGCAAATTAATTGTACGTGTATAACAATTTGATGTGAAAGTTGCATCCTAAAAGGTACCCTGCCTTGTCCATGTTAGACGCATTATCTGATACAATAGGTGGTATGGGGATAAAGTTTGTTTCCCATTCTTTGAGGGCCTCATGAATCGCAGCAGCTCTGTGTGCCCTTCATACATGCGCCGAGTTTGAAGAAAATAGCTTATCAGTTTCCAATCCTTATCAATGTGATTGTCATATTTGATTCAGTTGACCTCAACGTCCAACATTCTCAGCATTTTGTAGGTCTTCTCTTAGCAGTGCCTGGAATTGGGCATATTTTTTGAGGAATGATCTGCAAACTGATTTCTAGCTGGAACATTATATCGGAGATCAAGCGTATGCAAGAGGTCTCTAAACTCTGGCGAATCCACTATTCGGTACGGACGCGTGTCCTTTATGATAAATTTGCACACCTTGTCAGTTATCTATAAAGCACAAGAAGAATAAGAGGGGTATTTAGCACCAATGAGCCCCGGTAAGGTTGTCTGGATTGGTGGCGACGTTTCAGCGTAGAAAGATCGGATATATATTTACATGACGAGCTCCCATTAGCAGGGATCGATGATCTATTGTCTGTCATCTTGTAACTACCACAGGTTAGGTTAGATTAGTGGTTCCACCAGAAAACGTAATATATCGGCACACAGCAATTGCGTCATCAATTTCCTATCCCTTTTACTCTTTCTTAACACTCCATATGGCAAACCGCGCTTTTCATTTTTTCAACAGGTCTTGTTCGGCCATGCTTGAAAAACTTGTACCTCAAGGTCAAAGTTAGTTAGTCACCAATGTCAGCATGGTGCTTATTTGTTGACAAAGGGAAGTTAAATCTTCGAGAGGATGAAGATACACAGACATGTAACTTCTGATGACCCCTGCTGCAACTGCACAGGAAAGAAAATACAAATGTCACTGAATCGGATTACCGGAGGTAAAGAAATGGAATTCAGTAGATCATTGTCAATCAGAAACTATTATAAATAGTGAAATATGGCAAATATTATTTTATAATAATAATGGAGTTCATTTGCTACTTCTTATCAAAATTTACGTCAATATCGTACTATATCGATATGAGAAAGTTATATCGCAATTATTGTATCGTCGGTTAAATACCACAACATACCGGTATTCGATATTATCGCGCACTTCAAGTTAAAGGTAGTTACAACAGCACTTTTAACGCATTACTGGTTGAACTATGAAGGGGATATAACTGCATTTGCCAAAGAAACAGAGGCTTCAACACTGTGTGGGCAATGAACCTGCAACCGTTGGGTGTAACAATTTACCAATGCCAGGTAGGCTACCACTACTCCCAGCTAAATTGTAAATTATATGCGTCAGATGATCTGTACTCAAAACCATGATTGATGTTTCGTTATATTGGATGAAATATTTGTTAATTTCCCAAAAGGTGCCAAAGACATATTATGCTTCATGTGAAAATATAAACCGTAAGGTACCATAAATAAACCCTTTTAAGTCAAGTCTTGTAGACCCTGATCTGATCCCACATAATACGCTGGCAAGTCAGGGACTGTGTTGTTTGTTGTACTGTTTACTCCTGCCAAATTGCATCAATCCCGATCTGCCTACACATTATGTAATGATTGATTTGGTCGTGTGCAGTTATACTCAACTGTAAGTGACTATATATGAATAGAATGTGTCCTGAACTAATATGTTGTGTTTTTTTCTGGTGTTTAGCATCTTTTCTCAGCGCAGCATAGGCTCTGCATGGCGGCCAGTATAACTGGTGAAGGAAAACCCTGGTAAGAAACATGGACACACAAGAACTACTAGCAGCTTTCTCACAAATGCGAGCAATATGTAAAAATGTATATGCTTATTACTAGTTATTAATTATTGGACTCTGTTTTACATGACTAACTGATTCAACATTTAAATATTGCCCTCTAGATTACAATGACCAAGGTACCTTTTGTACATAGAATAGACATACTGCCTTAGGTTGATGGCCGTTTCCTTGACAACAGACCTAGCCATTACCTAGAAGAATTAAGTATCAATTCCTAATTAGTGCTCTGTCTACAGTCTAATGCCAATCTTTCTCGGGAATCTTGTGACAGGTGATTAATTATGAAAATAATTAAGTTAACAGCATCCATCACTTGTCCACAACAGGATATTTCACCAGGCATTGGATAGAGTACCGATGACAACGCTAACTATACTGAACCATTAATGTAGCATTTAGGATGAAGGAAAGGCTTACTGTTCTATAAAACGAGTGGGCTGGTTACATTAGTGTATAATGACCAACCAATGATTACCTGCTGGATGTGACCCTACTCATAGGAGAGAGAGACAGAGAGAGGCAGACAGACAGACAGACAGACACAGAGACAGAGATGAAAAGATGAAAGTAAACGATGCCCTCTTCGCAGAACACACAGAATTCTACTAGTATAAAGTCTGTAATGTCTCTCATGTGGATCATTTGTGCTGTAAGCTGGCTTGTTTGGGCTAAATGTGACACTTCTTCTGCACATCAATAAAATTCATAATAAACAGCCTGCTACATGATAAAGTATTGATGCACAGTGTAACTGCAATTGCCTCAGATCTTTGACAGTGAGTGTACTAGTCATCAATGCATAAGTATAGTGATGAC
Organism: Megalonaias nervosa; assembly: GCA_016617855.1. NCBI lineage: Eukaryota > Metazoa > Mollusca > Bivalvia > Unionida > Unionidae > Megalonaias > Megalonaias nervosa. Next base: position 14,366 of record JAECUM010006603.1, read on the forward strand.
AACGCCAAGCCTGACCTATCAGCCTATACGTGGGTGTCTATAAAGGGGCTGATAACTCTATGTCTGACCTACTGGCCTGTAAGAGGATGAGTATTCCATGTCTGACCTACAGGCGTCAGGAATCAATGACTGACCCCTAGCCTCAAGAGGGCCATGCCCGGATAATAGTCATTAGATTCAATATTTTCTCTGTGTACAAATCTGGCTACAGTATGTTAAGAACATACCACATACCCAAAGTGTATAACAGTTATATTATTGAGAGGAATTTATCAAATAGATTGAGAACTTAACATTTGTCCTAGTAAACCTCCAGTAAAATCCATAATGCTTGACATTTTAAATCCATTTATATGATACATCAACGAATTCAATGACATGTCGCATTTCTGTATTAAAATAGGAATTCATAATAATGCAATTCACAAAATTACATAATATGTTAATTCCACAAATCTTGCAAGAAAACAATTAAAGGAGAGTCCACATTTTTTGTTCACTGAATCTTATAAACATCACTATCTTAAACCAATCAAAGAGTACATACTCAATATCAGAAAACAATTCTTAAATCTTCAATTGTCACTAATTATTGTAAACATCGTCCAACCCCATTTCCTATGCTTCGATGTCATATATAGGTTCTTATGCCGAGCCTGAGTTTGGGCTTTGTAAGTAACAATGATTATACAGTGTACGAAATTTATTATCAGCTAAACATGAACACTACAGTTGTATTTCAAGAACAAAGGGAGTTCAAATAGCCAACCTCTGTAACTTGGTACTAAACAAGTATCGGACCTGAGCCTTAATCATAATGTTGTCACTTTGGGAAACAAAGAGTGTGCTGCCTTTACAATCTAAGTTATGATGGTCAAAGGAGCACCAGATGTAATAATCTACTTGGCACTGATCAAGTACATTTACTTAATTCAAAGCACAATCAAAAGGATTGTCAACTTGAAAACAAAGTGCCCCGATTAGAAACCATGGGTTTATAGGGACGTGCACTGCCAGAAAACCTGGTTCATATAAATTTTACGGTCAATACACTCCTTACTTTCTATTTAAAGTAATTGTACATGACTATTTCTATGAAAACAGTCAGGTTTCTTGAATTTGAAATCATGTGTCACTGATTCATTATATTCTGATACAATCTTAGGTAGTGGACAAGTCTATATCGAACAAATAGCGCCAAATGAAATCTGCTTTATAGATGTGACTCTTGATGTGTTATAACTGAAAAATCAGAGGTGAGGGATTGTGTTAAACTGAAGTATATGTTGAATCCGGAAAAGGACAAATCAATGCTTTACATACTTTGAAAGAGGAATATGCCAGTGATCTACCTAACATTGCATTCTGAATTTGTGGACTTGATTTTACGATAATTCCGCGAAAGTTAGACATGTCGACTACTTAAACTGAGTTGTGCGTATAAATAATGTATGTGTTTGTTTTATGTCTGTATTCCCATACTAATCTATATCATGGATATAGCCTATTTATGACAAGAATTATAACTCTTTGCAAATCCATGTTAAGTAGCAAAAATAAGAGTTCGTTTTTCGCACTGTTTTCTGTAATTATGGTATGTGATATATACATTGCTCTTTTTTATGCTGAGATTACGCTTCTTCTGCCACTTGAATAACTACGTTTACACCTCGCTGGGGTTTGACATGTGCAGGTATGAAAGTACAACAAAGTTCACTTTTACTTTTAATATAATTTCCCTTTGATTGTTTACCATGGTACATGATCATTCGGATCAATAGTTACCCGGTAGAAGTTTCCTAAAATTATGACACCTTTACTATTGATACAAGTACGGTATTGTGTAATGAATAACAACTTGAGATGGATAAATACAATGCAAAACATAAACACGTTTCTGAATGGGAATAGTGTCATGAAAACATGAATTTTTTATTATGTGACAATATTTTGTGTACTGCAAACATCTTAAGTTTCCAACATTTCCCCTAGAGGTATCAAATTGTTTTGCATGCCATTCTTACAGTACGACCCTTTTATAGCATGGATCATATTTTCAGTGACAAAAAAAAAATCATCGATTTGTAGGCGATTATATATGGTGATAAAAATATCTGAATGAAGTAGCATGTTTAATAATATTGTCTGTATACCTATGTACTGCTCTGTGGAGTCGTTCACCTGCACATATCTCATACTTGTTCACCAACATAAGAACAACATTAGGACTGCCACTTAAGTTTGATTCATAAATTTAATTCTTTTGTTAAAATATGTTAATTCATTGAAAGTATTAAAAAAAATATGCCGCTCACTTTGTGCAAATTATAGCATACAAATCATTTCAGAAATTAAATACTAAATGTATATTGAACCTCGGATCCAAAATTTTAAGCACTTAAGAAAGGTCATCTTTATTAGCGTAGATATCACTGCGCTCAATACATATTGTGATGATATTAGATACCCGGGGGGTGTGGTGCTATAATGATAGGGACAGATATGTTTTCCCTATAGGACTGGGTGAAACAATTAGAGCTGTTAATTATAACAGAACCGTCTAGCTGAGGGCCGTGACCCTAGAAAGTGAGAGAACCCTTATCTACTCTGAAGTATGGACTGGGGAAGTGGTTTTAATAAGATTAACCGACTTGAGAGTGGGGAGAAGTTTTTTAGCTTTTAGTGAGAAAGGATTATTTAGATTTTCTCTCTCTCTCTCTGTTCTTGGGGAACTGTTAGATTGTAATCCTCTGGGGAAGTAATGGTTTATTGTAAATAAACATGTAAATAGCAGAATTATTTTATAGATTTATTTCTGAACCCATCACGTTACAATATGATAACTACTAATACCACTTGTATTCAACGTATCACTCACATTCTATCGAGTGCACACCAATTTTTGATGTGTAAACCTACTTTTAAAACTTCATAACTCAGCACTTATCTCAACCCAATCATCTACACTTCAAGTATGTTCCGCTCCAAATCACTTAAAACAATGGGGGCCCATGAGACCATGTAGTGTAAAGCGTTTACCGTTACAGATCATTGCCATCTTACCTCTGTCTGCGTGGATTCGAGTCTCTGGTTCAGTCAATGTGGGTTTGTGAAAAAGCTTGCGAGTAGCTTCTCTTGGGTCGGTGGTTCATTCCGGGGTTTTGCCGTGTTCGTCCTCCACCATTTATACTGGGCGCCATGTATAGTCTATAATGTGCCAAAAAATGGCGTTAAACCCAATAACAACAACAAGAACCTAAAACGATAAATTTTCTACCTTTATCGTCAATAATATCCGGAGGTTGTCGCGTTAGACATGTAAAGGTCACATAAATTTGTAAAACGATCTCACAAGTTGGTATTGTCAATCATCATCCTATATATGATTGTATTAGTGAAATCACACTGGAAAAAATAAAAACCTCCAATGCAGAGGTCATAAAACAGACGAAGGGAGCTAACTCCTCATGCAATTGCTGGTCTTTAATTATTATTATTACCTTTGAGTGCAGGGTGTGTTTACTTAGTGAAGTACGGCATGTACGCGAACTTCTATTACCCTACGTTGTTATCCCTATGTCATTAAACCTGAACGTGTTGTGCAGATACGTGCACAAGATAAAGGAAGGGTGCAGTAATTATTCATTTCTGCAGCTAGCTAACAGTGAGACTACCAATGGGACCAATAGACTATTGTCAGCTGCCTCAGAAATAAGGCCTAGTATCAGCAATTACAAACTGGTCATTTATTATTAGTCTGAACAAACATGGATCATGCAACTGATAAATATCCAAATGATTCCCAACATTTGTTATAGTTTAAAATTGCTGTGAATCTGTCTGTCTGTCTGTCTCTCTCCGTCTAAATAAATAAATAAATATATATATATATATATATATATATATATATATATATATATATATATATATATATACACAGAGAGAGAGAGAGAGAGAGAGAGAGAGAGAGAGAGAGAGAGAGAGAGAGAGAGAGAGAGAATTATTCTGAAGACATTCAACTGTTGAAAACATGTTCAGTGAAGTGAAGTCTGAAACATAACATATTTGCAATATAATGCATGGTCGAATTATCCAATCATCTCCAGCCAGAGATAAGGAGCTGTTAGTGGGAAGGGCTAAGGAACTACCAGTGCATGGACTAAGAGGCTGCCAGTGTGATAGACTAAGGGGCTGACAGTGTGACGAGTCTTGGTGTACATGTCAAATGTAGATGACCTACACATGATATCACACGATTCATCACGTTCTTGATACGAATTATATGTAACAAAAAATATAATTGACACTGAATAATCAGTGGCCACTCAGTAAAATTGTAACCGTAAGACAATATCAAATTTCTTCAATTCGCTTTTTGTAATATAAACTCCTTGGCTTTCAGCAGAGGCCAAGAGCAGTTTGATTTTTACTATTTATTTATACAGGATCATGATAATTAATCTTGTGCAGGTGAAAAAAAGATCGGTCTAAGTCTATAATGCATTATCTTGTTCATATTGGCATGACTGGAAATGTATGCCTAACTTTCGATTCAATCTGCTTCATTGAGCAACATATTTGTGTGCCTAGTCAATCAAAATCTAGAATGGTAAGCAGATTTACGTTTGTGACTAGAAGGCTAATGTTACCAGACAAATGCTGAACAAAAATAAAACCAGTTTTTACAATCAAATTGTCATATGATAGATCTATAATTCATACATATATATACAATATGCGAACACAACAAAAAATCTATACATCAAAATTTACAATTTGTTTAAAGTCTGAGAGAAATATATTTTAGGGCTTATTCTAATGAAACTTTGCTACACTTATAATACACCTCTTGGAGAATTCGACAAGGATACACTTAGAATACACCTCTTGGAGAATTCGACAAGGATACACTTAGAATGCACCTCTTGGAGAATTAGACAAGGATACACTCAGAATACACCTCTTGGAGAATTATACAAGCATGACGGGTTTTTCTTTTACACATTTCATTCAATTAGAAACTTTGCTCCACTTAGAATACACCTTTTGGAGAATTCGACAAGCATTGGGGTTTTTCTTTCACACATTTCATTCAATTAGAAACTTTGCTCCACGTAGAATACACCTCATGGAGAATTAGACAAGCATGAGTGGTTTTTCTTTTACACATTTCATTCAATTCGAAACCTTGCTCCTCTAAGAATACACCTCTTGGAGAATTAGACAAGCATGAGAGGTTTTTCTTTAACACATTTCATTCAATTCGAAACTTTGCTCCACTTAGAATACACCTCTTGGAGAATTAGACATGCATGAGGGTTCTTTTTGTTTTACACATTTAATTCAATTACAAACCTTCTACTTGACGTTCCAGTTGCATTACAGTTGACCCAAGCTTATAAATCATGATCATAGGGGACATCAGAGAAGAGCTTTTAAGATTTAATTCTAGTCAAAATTTATGGTCCGATTGTGTTAACTGCAGACAGTGATCTAACTATATTATACAAACCAAAATGCACGAAACCTAAATTGTATAATCTAATTACAGCCACATAATCACTCTCCACCTCTCACTCCATAGCAAGGCCTAATATGTATGAGAATTTATAAAAATGATATATCAATTGGAAAATTACTTGCAAAATATCTTATGTTGAGCTGATTAATTCCAATTACATTGTGACTCTATCTGAAGCACTCTTGACTTTACATCATCTTTAAGTGGTACAAACTTTGCAACTTATGGTGACGAAACTAAATGTTTGGCAATAAAGTGAAATGTGCAATCAATGATATGTTGTAAATCTGGTTTCTTTAGTTTCATGGCCTGACATCCTGAATGTAACATATCCAGTGGGCCAGAGTGACTACAGTCAATACAATTTTTAAGAATATCTGCCACTAAAATTGACAGTTGTAACACTGTATCGTAAGCAAACAATAATTAAATAAATCAAGATTTTTAGAATTATATACAATTGTATCTTCTCACCTAAGACATAGATAACTAACCACCTGAAATATTTAGACATGAAGCTATAATAAATATAACAGATTAAAGCACTCTGTGAACATCTATAATCGAAGACAAGGTGATTACCATGGACAGTGCCAGACAAGCGAATTTCATGCCAGACAAGATGGAGCCTGATGAATTTGATATCAGGTCTTTTCATTTTGTAAGTACCACTGAAAATAGATGCACGTAATTCTATCCAAGTGAAGTCAAGAATAAAAAATTAATGCATATATTTCTTTTCTAAGACAATGTGTAATGCTGTATTCAGACCTTTTTAATCATTAAAATATACTCATTTCAAACAAAATTTAAATGTATCCACCAAAGTGAGACAGTTAAAATGAGTTCATAAAGCAATATCTAATACCAGGGGTATTTGCCACCGATGACCATCCAGCAGCACCAGTCCCACCCCCATGATATATCGCCAGCATATGCTTTTGTACAGAATGCTACTTTTGTATTATTTAGCTACCAAAAAGCCGGATTAACAATTTGGTTCAGTCCATGAATTTGGTATCCATAGTTATTTTTTCAATCTAACCTGCTACTTTGTTTTCTACAGAAATCTCTGAAAGCCTCATACCAAATTTGGTCTCAGTCCATAAATTAGTCATGCCTCTCGGAAAGCTTCCTACCAAGTGTGATATAATTTCAGGAATCATTCGTTCAGCAATTATAACAATAGAAATTAAAATGCAAAGTTCAACTGGGCCAATCATTCACAAAATATTTTTCACACAAACATGAAAATCAAAGTAGACTAAGGACTTCCTTTTGCAAGCCGCAAACAACAGTCGGTTGCATTTAGCATAATGTCCATGAAAAGTTACTAGACATAAATGAAAATGCAATGTGTCAAGTAAAATGGGTTATAATTGAACAAATATGTTATAAAAATCAAAGTTGACTGAAATAGATCTTCAAAATTTTGCATTAAATTCATCTGCCATCCAGAAAGACCTTCACATATTTTCAAGCAAAAACAGAATTTAAAATCAATGTTTAAAACCGAGCAAGAGGTATAGCTGTATCAAATTGTGCAAAACCAAAAAGTGGAAACCTAACCTTTTCTGTTCAATGTTTAAATATTGTACCAATTTGATTTGTCTCCATTGTATCATTCGAACCTTATTAAACAGAAATGAATTTTGTTACAAACAGGATGAGGTGATTTGATATGATGAACATGTCTTTCAAGAGTGCCTGAAACGAGTTGATGACTGTAAAATAATATGGTACAACATTAACCAGAACGAAATCAAGTCTTCATACTGAAAATGTACGGTTCATGTGTGAAGGACAATGTTATATTTGCTGCCTGTAAATGTTTACAAGAATGTTTCCACTCTTGTAAGTGTTTACAAGAATGTCTCCACTGCTATAAATGTTTGCAATATGTTATAACATTTTTTCCGCTCCTATAAATGTTTATAAGGATGTTTCCAATGCAATAAATATTTGCATGAATGTTTCTACTCCGGTAAATGCTTACAAGAATATTTCCACACCTGTTAATGTTTACAAGAATGTTTGCACTCCAGTAAATGTTTACATGAATGTTTCCTCACCTGTAAATGTTTACAAAGAACATTTGTTCTGTTTAATTTTCTTAAAGTATCCATATTGTTGATTTTCCAAACAAATGTGCCACCTGAAAAAAAAAGCTAAAGCTGCAATAATTTGTGATTGTACATAATAGGCCAAACAAACAATGAATGAACGACCCTGTTGATCATTGCCAATATTATCACCTTTCCCTCATGGTCACAAAACCCATGAAACATACATAATATTTAACCAAACAAGAGACACCTGCCTGCTGTAATTTTAAAACCAGTGCAATATGAGACACTTTGTTTTGCTTTGCCTTACATCTCAGGTTGATTTACTTATAATACTCTTACCATTTTAATAGACCTACATTATTTTCTTACAGCATTATTTATTAACACGGCCTATGATAACCTAGGGACATTTTACGTTAAAGAAATATCTTCAAGTCTCGAAGTCAAGTCTTTAAGTCATCATACAGTTTCTCAGTCTTTGTAGATTTCACAAAAGTATGTCCTGTACATTTACTCTCACTACGTCGGAAGTATTATATATTTATTGCTCAAACAACTGCATGGTGAACAATATTTTGCCTGAATTGATAAATATATTGAATAAAGGTATATCGTACACTGTGCATTACAGTATCAATAAATGGTGAATAAAGTAAATGCACATTGTATTTGTTTTTTTTTTTTTAAATAAAAGCATCAACATAATTTGGTATCAGGGCTGTATGTTGTGCATTTACTGTATATCCGGTAGTGGAGAACACCGTCTCGGAAGGGACACTTCTTGCTGGGATGCAGAATAAGGACTTAGCAAGCTTAGCTAATCTAGGAAAACTCTGCTCCTGACTTTTCCACCACTGAAGAGGATTTGAATTCAAAGGAATCGACGGAAATACTCTATAGTTCGTAAACTCTTCTTCTAGTTCTTCCATTTGTGTTTTTGGAGTCTCAACACCAGTTATGTAGACTTCACCAATAAGTTCTTGCACAGCATTAAAACAGGTACATTTATCTATCATGTCACTCTGACCAATGTCTGCCTTGAGCTTCTTGCAAACTGGTTTAGCATCCTTACCAGCAGAATTGGAAGACACACATAACTGCTCGGTTAGATGTAGTGAAGGTGACTGATCAGTGTCATGTTCAGGCGTCACACAAACAATTGATTACGGATTAATTCTGCAATATTTGGTAAATATTTTATTCCTTCGTGAGTCGCTGAGGAAAGGTAAAGCTTTAAAACGTAGATGCAAGGCAGCAGCAATAGTGAGAGTTTCTTCTTGATGAGTGTATCTATCCTGAAGATCATCAACCACGGTCCATTTCATCTAAACTATTACTATAGAGTCATCAACGTTATGTTGCAAAATGCTGTCAAACGTTTGCGATGAAGATGCATGATAACAAAAATGGTTGGAACTGACTCAGCACAAATAATGGTTGTCGCAACTTTCAGGGGTTTGAGACAAATCATTACCTGACAATGTGTTAGAATCTTTCTTTTTTTATTTTGGCAAGATCAAGATGTTTGCATCTCAAAACGACAATTACTGCACATTGCATTTCAAGAAACCTTGAAATCTTGTCATAAGCACTGTTCCATCTAGTGGTCACATCAGCTATAAGCTTATGATCCGGTAGACCCAGCAATTCAATCCGGCTCCTCAGTTTGGCTGCTGAAGTTTCAGTGAAAGAACCCAAGTATTTGGCGAATCCTGCTGAGGAGACTTTCCATGAGTCTGATCTTGAGACGCTTTTGTGCAGACAAATTATTTGTATGTGCATAACACATGTGACAAATGCATCCTAAAAGATTCCCTGCCTTGTCCATGTTAGATGCGTTATTTGATACAATGGGTGGTATGGGGATAGACTGTATCTCCCGTTCTTTGAGGCCCTGATGGATCACAGCAGCTATATTCGCATTTGTGTGTCCTTCATATAAGGGACGAGTTTGAAGAATATAGTTTATCAGCTTCCAATACTTATCAATGTGAGTTGACATGATTTTCATATCTGATTCTGTTGACCTCAACGTCCAACTATCTATTGTCAATGCGACATTCTCAGCATTTCGTAGGTCTTCTGTTGCCATTGCCTTGACTTGAGCATATTTTGAGGCATGATCACGGCTGCAAACTGATTTTCAGCTGGAACATTAAATCGGAGATAAAGTGTATGTAAAAGGTCTCTAAACTGTGCCGAATCCACTATTCTCTATGGACGCTTGTTCTTTATGATAAATCTGCACACCTTCTCAGTTAGCTGTAATGCACGAGACGAATTCCAGGGGTATTTCTCACCAATGAAACCTGGTTAGGATCTTTGGATCGGCTCGAAATTGTAGCCTTAGAAAGATTGGACATATCTTTACATAACGAACTGACATTAGCAGGGATCGATGATCTATTGTCGTTCATCTTGTAATTGCCACATTTCCCAAAGATGGTGTTTGGTCATGTGATAGGCTAGATTAGTGATTCCACCAGAAAAGGTAATATGAGCGTCACATAGTCGGCACACAGCAATTGTCTCATCAATTGTCCCATCCCTTTTACTCTTTCTTAACACAAAATGAGTGCTTATGGCAGGTCAAGCTTTTGCATTTTTCACCGGGTCGTACTCAGCCATGCTTGAAAAACTTGTAGCTCAAGGTCAATGTCAGTTAGTCATCAATGTCAGCAAGGAGCTTATTTGTTGACAAAGAGAAGTTAAAGATTCAAAAGGATGAAAATATACAGATAAGTAACTTCTGATTACGTACCCTGCAAATGACCAGGAAACGAAATAGAAATGTTACTGAAGCAAATTACCGGAGGTAAAGGTATGGAATTCAGTAGGTCATTGTCAATTAGGGACGGTTATAAGTAGTGAAATATGGCTAATATTAATTTATAATAATAATGGAGTTTGTTTACAAATTCTTATCAAAATTTACGCCAATATCGTACTATATCGATATAAGAAAGTTATATCGCGATTATTCTAAGGTCGATGTAATAGCACAATATACCGGTACTCAATGTTATCGTCCACCCCTACTTGAAGGTGGTGGCAGTTTTAACAGCACTTTTAACACATTATTGGTTCAATTATGAAGGGGAAATAACTGCATTTGCCAAGGTAACAGAGGCTGTCAGCCCAGCCAGGCCTGAGTGAGCAATGAATCTGAAACCCTTGGATTTTGGGTCAAGCAATCTATCAATGCCAGTAGGCTATCTCTACTCCCAGCTAAATTGCAAATTGTATCAATCAGATGATGTGTACTCAAAAACAAGATTTTCTGTTTGAGTGTATTGAAATATTTATTCATTTTCAAAGAGGTGCCGAAGACATAGTATGCTTCATGTGAAAATGTGAACTGTAACGTACCATAAATAACCACTTTTTAATCAAGTCCTGTAGACCCTCATCTGGTGTTACATAAGACGCTGGCAAGTCAGGGACTGTGCCGTTTATTTCACTGTTACTCCTGCCAAATTGCATCTATCCCGATCTGTCTGTACATTATGTAATGACTGATTTGGACGTGTTAAGTTAGCAGTTGTACTCATCTTTAAGTGGCTATATATGCATAGAATGTGTCGTGAACATTATGTGAACCAATATGTTGCTTTTTTCTGGGATTTAACGTCTTTTCTTACCGCAGTATAGGCTCTGCATAGTGACCAGGATAACTGGTGTAATTATGGCATGTAATATATACATTGCTCTTTTTTATGCTCTGATTACTTTTCCACCTGTGTTGGGCTTCACATGCACAGGTATGAACCTACAACAAAGTTTAGGTTCACGTTTAATATAATTCCCTTCTGGTTCTTTACCAGGGTAACTGATCTTTCGGATCAATGGTTACCCGGTAGAAGTCTCCTAAAATTACGACACCTTTAATATTGGCACCAGTACTCTACTGTGTAATGAATACCATCATGAGACGGATAAATACATTGTCAACCATATACACTTTTCTGAATGGGAATAGTCCCATGAAAACATGAAATTATTTTTAAGTGAAGTTATTATGTGTACTGCAAACACCCTAAGCTTCCAACATTACCCCTAGACGTATCAAATTGCTTTGCATGCCATGTTTATAGTACGACCCATTCATTGCATGGATCCTATTTTAAGTGAAAAAAGCATCGACTTGTAAGCTATTATATATGGCAAAGAAAATTTCTGAATGAAGTAGCATGTTCAATACTATTGTCTGTATACCCATGTCACCACTCACATCCAAAATTGTAAGTACTTAAGAAGAGTCATCTTTATTGGTGTTGATATCACTGGGGTCAATACATGTAATAACTATTAATACTACCCTATTCAATGTACCACCCACATTCTATCGAGTGCATACACTTTTGGTGTGTAAACGTACAATTAAAAACTTCGTAACTGAGCGCTTATCTCAACCCAATCATTTACACTTCGAGTACGTTCCGCTCCAAATCACTTAACAAAATGGGGGCCCCATGTGGATGTGCGGTCTAAAGCGCTCACTGTTACGAATAATTGCCATCTCACCTCTGTCTGCGTGGGTTCGAGGCTCGGGTTCAGCCAATGTGGGTATGTAAAAAAGCTTGCCAGTAGCTTCTCGTGGGACTGTGGGTCTTTATGGGATTTTTCTGGGTTCTTCCTCCACCATTTATACTGGCTGCCATGTATAGTCTATATTGTGCCTAAACAATGGCATTGAACCTTATTAAAACAACAACAACGACTTAAAACAATAAATTTTCTATCCTACCGTCAATATTATCCGGAAGTTGCAGCGTTAGAAATGTAAAGGTCAAATCAATCTGAAAATAGAGCTCACAGGTTGGTATTGTCAATCATCATCTTGCATGTGCTTGAATCATTGAAATCACATTGGAGGAGAGGTTAAAACAACCTTCAAAGTAGAGGTCAGCAAAAAATATGAAGGGAGCTAACTCCTCGTGGTATTGCTGGTGATGAATTATTATTATGCTCTTTGAGTGCAGGGTTTGTTTACTTAGTCAAATACAGTATTTTCTTAAACTTCCATTGCCCTACCTTGTTATCAGCTATCTGATCTCCATTGCTATTAAACTTGAATGTATTGTGCAGAGACCTTTACAAGAGGAATCAAGTAACAGGGCAAGGTGCTGTATTTATTCATTTCTGCAGCGAGCTAACTTGGGGACATCAAATGGGGCCAATAGACTATCTCAAAAATAAAACATAGTATCAGCGATACCAAATACCAAATTGATCATTTATTTTATATCTGAACCCAACATATAACTATCCAAATAATTCCCAGCAGTTTTTATAAGATGTAAATTGCTGGGAATCTTTCAGAGAATAGTTGATTACTTTCCAGATGGTATTTTAATCTATTAGTCGCAATCGTTTCCATGATTTTACAGATGTTATTCGTAAAGGAGATGGGTCTATATGCGTTAATGCTATTTGGGTCTTTACCAGGTTTGGGACCTGGATTATAATGGCTTGTTTCCATTTGTTGGGTAGTATTGCGATGTACCAGATCATATTTAGTTGTGTAAGTATAGCTTTTGAAATGATTTCAGGTAGGTTTTTATATATTGTATAACCAATTTGGTCCTCTCCCGGTGATGTCTGTTTTTTTATCTTAAAGGTCTTTCCCATTCATGTAGCGTGATGTCGCTGTGTAAGTTGAATGATTTTGAACCTAAATCTTTGAATAGGTGTTCGAATTGTGTTTCTACTTTTGCCGTATGTTGTTGGAAATTTACAGTATGGTTTTTACTGCTGCTCATGTCGTTGAAGTGACTGGCCAGCTTGCCTGCCTTATCTTGGTAGATATTAGCCCCGGTGATTTGAGGGGTAATATTTACTGTTTTTCCCCTAATGGATTTAATTTTATCCCATAATTGCTATGAGTTGGTTTTGATGTTTAATTTTAAGCCTACGTTTTGCCAAATTTGTTATTTTGCTTCTTTAAATATTTGTTCGAGTTGTTTTCTTTATTATTGTAGTTAATGAAGTCTAGGGAGTTACCTGTGTTTTTAAATTTGTTTAGTGCTTGTTTTTTCTCCCTATGTGCTAGTTTACAATATCGTTCCACCGTGAGACTGTTTCTTTAATTTGGGTCCCACTTGATTTTGGAATACTATTATCTGCTGACTCTTGGATAGTGGAGATGATGTTATCGTAATATCTGTTTAAATCTTGACTTTCTAGTTGTTTTATGTTAACCGTAACTAAGATGACTGTAAACACTTGCCATTTAGCTTTGTCATACCTTCACCTGGGTTGCATAGTGACGGGGTTTAACTGGAATGTGATCTGCAGGATGATTGGGAAGTGGTTACTGCCGAGTGTATTGGCTTAATATACTCTCCAATCAATTATCTGTGCAAGCTCGGGTGAGCATATGGTGAGGTCAATGGCAGAGAGTGAATCATTTTCTGAGTTTATTCTTATATTTGATTTATCGTTAAGTATGGCCATATTGCATTCGGTTGTCCGTGATTCAACCAGTTTACCTCTTATATCTCTTCCATCCCCCCACAGCTCATTGTGTGCATTACAATCCCGCAGATAATAGTGTCTTTAATATGATGTTGATTGAGCTGTTGGTATGTAGTTAAGTTTATGGAGTTCTCACTCTGTCCTGGGTCGTATATGCTTGTCATTTGAATGTTTTTTGCACGGGTGTTAACTGTAATTGATTGGAGCTCGAACGTCTCGCTGCTACCTGGTATGGATGAAATTGTAATATTGACAGTATTAGGTAGAGTTTCTATAACGAAAATTGTGATTTTGATTTTCCGGGAGATGAGTTTCCTGGATACATAAGATGTCTGGTTTTGGAACTTGTTCATTTATTTTATTTTTCAGCTCGGGGAGGATGACTCTGATTCCCCCACAGTTCCATTGCCATATTATTAGATTTTGCTTGGTTGTGTCATTCATGTTTGTGTTGGTCGTTTATATTTTCCTTCCAAATATTACGATATGTTGCTAGCTTTTTCGGAGTCGATGATGTTGTCTAATTATTAGGTTGATTGACTCGAGGAGTTTCCCTACTGTTGGGGTTTTTCATTTGAGATATTTATGATTTCCGCCATTAGTTCTTGAAACATGGGCAACGAATGGGGATATTATTGTATTATCTCTAGGTGGACTATACTTTTCTATGTTAGTAATGTTGTTTGCTGAGATTCTGGTTTCTTGGTTTTTAATTGGGTGTTTACTTTTTGTGGACTGGTGTTTCTTTTCTTAGGTTTCTTAAATATACTATTAGGTTTAGAGTCTAGGTGTTGATCTGTAATTATGTCTTGTTGGCTTGGCTTTTGTATTTTTGGGGTACCTGACTTGTTTTCTAGGGACTTCGTAAGTTTCGTTGAGGCATGGTAGGGAAGTTGCTTAGAGTTAATGATTTCAATTATTTGCTTTTCCTCGATCGCTGATGTGCATTCCGTTGATCTTAATGGGTGTTGACCGTGACAGTTTGCAGATTTAGCGGTGGTTTGGTGCATTCTCCCTTATGATGTTCCCCAAAGTGTTTACATTGTGTGGGGTAGAGACATTTGAACGCATAGTAACCCCAATGCTGACAGTTTCTGCCGAATCTTGGTTTGTTAATGAACTGTTCTAATCTGCAGTGTTTTGAATAAGGACCTAGCCTTACCAAGGGTAGCAGTGGAGTTTTTGATTCTTACTTTTTGTGGTCCTTTGTCTTGTATGTTTTGTTTATGTTGTTTTTTAAGTAAGATATTGAACTCCATGCCTTTCTTTAGTCCTTTAAGTTTCAGTACAGATTTGAATAATGTAGGCGGGAAGTAGTAGTAGTGGTAGTTGTGGTTGAGGTTTATTTTTTTGATTTTTTGGATTGTGAGATAGGGTTATTCGTTTGGTTTTTGAGTCAACGTCAGATATTCTCCTAGACGCCCCTAAGGTAGGGTCACCAGCCATAAGATTCGCCCGGGTGGATATAAGGATGAGTGATAGGGATGGTACTGAAAATGATAACAAAAGTTATCTCTGCACAAAATAGTTCCTGTTTTACCTATCTCTTTGAGGAAAATAAATATGATTTCAATTGCGAGCTTTGGATTTTGTTTGCTCTGTGATAGAAATTCCGGGTAGTGTTAGGCGGAGGTAATGGCTTTAAGTGAACCTATCAGCTTTTCTCTTCGTATTTTATATTTTGGACAAACTTTGAACACGTGTTGGAGATCTTCAGTTTTGGGGCAGTAGGGGCAACTGGTTACTCTTTCTATATCTTGATAAATGTATTTCCCCATAGTGCCTGCTGGTAACGTTTTGCCAGTTTAGATTATGTTGATGACTCGTTGATTATCTTTGTCGGTTTCTATTGGGGCTTTTATGTTTGGTCTCACTGCTTTTTGTATCAAGTAGAGTGTGCGACCTTTTGGGCATGGATCCCATTTAGTTTGCCATTTCAAACTAAATGCTTTGGTTATCATGCTATATAATTCTGGAATACTATGCTCGAGATGTGTTGGGCTGATATCGTTAAGTTTGGAGTTTGCCGCCAAGTCGGCCTTGTCGTTGCCAGGTAAGTTGATGTGTGAGGGTACCCACATGAATTCTACAATTTAATCTTGTTTCATCATTTTTGAGAATTAATTTTGCTTCTTTCAGAAAGTTCTCTCGCCCTTTTGAGTTTCAAGTTTTTAGAACATTGAATGAGTCGGTAGTTATTAACGTTATGTGAAATTTCTGTTGTTTTTTTTTCCAGGTTTTTGCTTCCAGAATGGCCCAGAATTTTGCTGTGTATATAAAGAAACCGTCTGGTAGTCTATTTCCTATTTCCTTGTCTAACTCTGGGATAGTTATGGCTACAGCAGCTTTGTCAGGGTCTTTTGATTTTGATCCATCAGTTTAAAGTTTGACAAATTTTTTTATAAGAATTGTCAATGATTGTTAAGATTTTTGATCTTATCTCCAATGGTTGATCTTGTTTGGAGACAATGGTTCTTGCTATTATGTTTATATTTGGATTCTTGCATGTCCATGGTGTGGGGTCTGGGTGTTGAATTGGCTCTGCTTGGAGACATTCGATATTTAGTTCTTTCCTTAATATATGGATCTTTTCCTCTGATGGTGGGATGGGGACGAGTCTCTGGCTAAACGGTATGTTGCATTTGCTGATAATGTTCCTTGTAGGGTGGTTAGGGTCATGAACGGAGTTTCTAGCTGCATATTTTAGGATCAGTTCTTCTCTTTTTCCGGGTAATGATGTTTCGGCTGTGATGAGCTGCAGTTCGTAAATGAAGCGTTTTTGAGGGAACCTGTACATGTACATAATGCCTTGGATTGAATTGTATCTAGCCGTTTTAAAAGGGAGCGTTTTGCTGAGGCATAGACCTGGCACCAATAATCCAAATTTGATATGATTAGAACTCTATAAAGCGTTACAAGTGCATCTGTATGGGCTCCCTATTTTAGTCCTTTGATGTTTTGAGGAGGTTTAGGTCTTCTTACATTTGCGTATTAGTTCGCTAATGTGGTGTTTCCATGTCAGATGCTGATCAAAATACACACGTGCTGCGAATCCTAAGTTGAATTCTGGATTAGCACCATGAACCACAGGCCACACATCAGCGTCGATGCTATCGGCAAAGTTTCTTGGTCGTCTTATATTGTAATGTCTATTGTCAGGGTGGTCAGAAGTATCTTTCATAAACATCATTGACAGACCCGCTGATCTTGAATAATCGTCGCCGTATCTTGCTAGACCAATTATCGTCTCGGCGACATCGACGTCTTTTTGAATCGATTCAATGGGCCTTCCGCCGATGATATACTTAGCACTATCAAACAACGCCATGATACTATTATTAACAAAACCAACTCTAATATCAGCTCCATATTCAGTATTATCTGTTTTCAAAATTGCACCTTCTACTTCAATAAAAGCTTGAGCTGGCAAGAAATATCTGCTTGTATCTTGAACTTGCAGCTCAATTCGCCCACGCTGATTTGGCTGTCTTGCATCATAAGAATAATATTGGTAGTCGCGCACAGTTTCATCCTTGAGAACTGGCTCATCCACGTTAAATGCGGGATCAGATACATGTTTAAACATCTCTATTTTACTTGCTATCGTCTAATACAACGACCACTTCCTGCTACCAGACTAGCAGTAATATTGTTTTTCCTTTTCGGACATGGGTACACAAGCTAACTCTGCTAGTGTTTGATCTGCGGCTTGATTTATTAGTTTACTAACGTTTGCAGGCATCACTTCAGTGCTGGGTAATTTTACTGGCTGAGGTTCTCGTCGTATTAATCGTGCTAGTCCATCCCGGATTGACGAGAATGCTTTCCCGGCAACGTCACTGACAGCACAAACACCCTTTTCACGAACAACGTAGATGGCTTTTATCATTAGCTGTTTTGCAATCGGTATTGCTTTCAGAGCTATCCTTCTAAATAAACCTGAACAACATCACCAAGTCCATCTCCGTAGAATGATTTACATACAGGTAATCTTGAATTTATCACCCTGACCATGGTCGGTCCACGTTGAGTATTATGTATAATCATCTTACTGTAGTCATTATATCTAACTGTTTAATCACTGTAGTATTTGTCGGTAATTTCATTGATGGGTTCCCGGTAAACATTAATATCCTTGATACCGTCTGTAAATAATCGTTGACAAATTGAAGTTACCTCATTAATTATTTCTGGAGAATAATTACCAGCTCGTTTTCCACCAAAGAGGACTTCTAGTTTGTTCACGTCGGCGAGAATGTTATTGGGACAAGTAATAAGACCACTTGTCTGTTTAGTCTTTCTGCTGCTTCTATACATGCGATACATGCGATACATGTACATGCCAATTAGTATGACATTTTATACTTTCAACATATTCAGGTTTCATATATCAGTCTAATTTATCAACCCAAACTCAACAATATGAATTAGTTGGTCTGATTTCTTGATAGCTGCAAAACCTTCCTCGGTAGATGTATCTTTCATATCAACTTTGACTTGTAGTGGTTGATCTTTTTCTGGTTCTAGCATACGATCCTTAATTGTGTCAATTTCAATAGGAGCTTGTTCAATACCATCCAATAACTGTGGTTGATTTTCAAATATCTCTCGAAGAATCTTTTTTGTTTTTTAGTTCTATCTGCTGTTTTCCCAGCTGCTTTAGCGGTTTGTTCCGACGATGGAAGAAAACCTTTAGTAGTCTCCTTAACTGGTTTAAACAATTCTGCCGTATCTTCTGCAAATTCTACTTGACGCAGTTGTAGTTGTTGCTTGACCTAGTTTACCTGCACGAGATCCCATAGTCAGTGCAGATTCGGTCATTATTATTTATATGGCAATGATTTAACGACAGGCCCTGCTCACCGAAGCCACATTTGATTTTAACTTCATTGTGGAAAAATAATGGAATTTTATAATGGCGGCAATTGAATACCACCTGCCCCGCCATTCGCGTTGATAGTCGAATTCGCCACCCTTGACAGAAGTGTTAGGAGGCTTCTATCAAAACAACGATGGAAGCTTTAATTTGTAAAATGGACGCTTCGTATCTATGTCAGAATCGCCTTCACTTGATAAAAGTGTTAGGATGCTTCTATGAAGAAAACGACGGAAGCGTTAATTTGTAAATTGGACGCTTCATACCTCTTTCGGATTTGCCTCCAACCCCACTGCTCTTGCACATTGTACAATAGCCAACTATCGCGTTTCTTTGAATACAAAAGATGTTTCATACGTGCATTATATGCCAAAATAATAAAACATATCCAACATACTGCTGCTCTCGCGCTTTCAGGGTTTTTGCATAGGCTTCGCCCGAAACGGTTTCTCAGGAGAATAGGCAGGTCTATCCCTACAGCTCCAGCCACAATCAGTGGGAAAGATGCCACCGAGTGCTATATAAATCGCCTGGCAGCCGGATCAAGTATCATAGCTTTTCCTGTTGAGCTTTGTTTTCTCACTTTGTCATGCTGACATTTTGTTAATTTAAGTTTGTCACCGCCAGATGACAGCTGATGTACTTAAGATTTTATTGATAACGGACTCTTTCTTTTCGCTCTCTCTCTCTCTCTCTCTCTCTCTCTCTCTCTCTCTCTCTCTCTCTCTCTCTCTCTCTCTCTCTCTGTCTCTAGAGAAAGAAGGAAAGGAAGAAAGAAGGAAAGAAAGAAAGAAAGAAGGAACGAAGGAAAGAAAGAACAAACGAAAGAAGAAAGACAGAAAGTAAGAATGAACGAAAAAAAGAAAAAAGAGAAATTAACGTATTGATATGGCATTTCTGTACGGAATGTTCAGGCAAAAGGTTATGTAAAAGTATTTTGTTTTCTGAGTCATTGTTCTCTGTCATATGCTACTTTATCCATAGCGTCTGATAGTGTACCCCAGGCCAGTCTATATACCAAGAGATCCAAGTGCAGACACTTGTTTTGCCCCGTGCTCCAAGCGAAAGCAACCTCCCTCTGGAGATCTGTTTTGCAGCTGGCGTTTCAATTAGGCCTTTGACAGTAATTCTGGCAAAGTCAAATTGAACCTGCTGTTTGTTTCTGTTAGCGTCAAAAGGCGTTGTCCTTGTTGTTTTTGGCTACTTCCAAGCTTTATTAAACACCTGATTTATATTTTCTACCGCCTGAATTGATTGTTGTTGCGCTGGTGTCTGAATAACGCATACTGTGATTTAAGGCACTATGTGATAGCCTTGGATGAATTTAATGAAATCAGATTGTGTTTGACGATCAGACCCACCTCTCCACTAAGAGCAAACAAATATCAGATCAGAAACTTGTTTTTCGCACCTATAGCAGAGGCATAAATGTTTGCTGAAAGTGCTGTGTGCTGCATGGTCCACTTGCCTGCGATATCCACCAGATATTGTTGAGTTCCTGTCTGGACGTCCTGACTTTGATTAGCATCCAGAAGCTTAAAATAATCTTATGAATATGTTTTTTTTTTTTTTTAGAGAAGCACATTTATACTCTATTTCGAATTAGGGATATAATGTGTAGTTGACTCTGGCATACAATAATAAATACATCCCAAGTTGTAAAATATATGGGTGCTTTTCTCCTGGTTTTCATCTCTTGCTACAAATTGAAACGTAGCGAGAACCTGTATTGTCAATTCGTTGTCAGGCAGCGTGGCTATTCTTCAAGTTGCTGAAATCTGCGCATGCAGATAGCTTATGTTTTTGTACACGCGTATCTGCTCAAAATAAAGTTTCTTGCTGAATCGGGACAAGATGTTCTCTAATTCCAGTGGATGAAAAATTGTGAGAGGTATCTATGGTATCCATATACTTATAACAACAAAGTATCTCTCGTCTATGCTAGCTGCAAGATGAATTTAAGTGATAGGATCAGATCACTCCAAAACGGTGTGCTTGATGCATCTGAACACTGTAACGATATCACGGCAAAAGCCAAACATACAACTCGGACGTATTGGGCGAGAGGGAGGGAGGGGGTTGCAAACACATGGTATAGATATACAAAATTGTCAACTAACACATTTGTTTGTTTCTTTTAAGTAGGACATAAAAATATATAAATACTAAACCAAATGAAGTAGACTGAAGTTCGTGTCAGTATCATAGAGGATAGTAACTGAGCTATATGAGAATAACATGTGACTTTTCTTCTCGTTCATTGCGCCGTACTGTTTTTAGGTGATCGCTTAAACTTTTATAACTTAAGTCTCGTTCGATACGTTTCCAGTGTGTGAGACATGGCCGAAGATGCTCCAATTAGAGTACCAGTCAGTGTGAGTTAATTTCTTACGGATCTCACCGGAATTATGTTTGTCAAAGGATTTATGTGTTCCTATTGTATGTTATATTTTGCATTTTTATTTTAATTGTATTGTTGTTGTTTTTGCGTTTTAACTTTTAAAACGATACGCATAATTTATAAGGCATTGTTCTAATCATAGCAGGTGTACAATGTCCATCCGCCTATATATCGCACATGCCATTGAATCTATGTTTCCGATTGTCACAAGAGAATCAGAGTTGGATTGATGCGAAGCAAATATGTGCGTCAGAGGGAGGCCACCTTGCCAAGGTCAACAACATGCAAATGTGTGTGTATCTGAAGGGACATATAAAGAAAGGTCGACACAGTAAGTCATTCACTTATTTGTTCCATTTAAAAAAAAAATATATATATATATATACTTATATACCATATATATATATATATATATATATATATATATATATATATATATATATATATATATATATATATATATATTATAAATACTTGATTTAGTACAGACCTAAAGAAGTATATTCGTCTAATACGATCTTCACAACAATCGCAAATGTCGTTCCAAATGACGTTATCACATCATGAGCATATTTAAAGGATATCCTAATGTATTTGAAAGTGATTTAGCATCATTGTTGGATTGTTTATTAAATAAAGCCTGTATTTTTTTGTCATGTGATAGACATGATCTACTTTGCGCTTGTTTCGAGGGTTGCAAAATATATAAAGTCTTCAACTAGTTGGATAAATTTAATTTGAGTTGAGCTCTTCTGTACGATCCTTTATACATGCATATAAAACAAACGTTGAATTTGTCTCACTAAATTCTCAGTAATATAATCTAGGCCCGATGCATCCTTCCTCATGTCGTAAGAGGCCACTAGTTAAGGCATAAAGCAAGGTAGCTAGATGGCTTTCGTTCAGGACTCCTGACCAAAAGGCTGCGGGATTGAATCCCACCATTGGATAAGCCCTGGTCAGCTGCCGTGGTGCATTCTAGCCAATTTACTTTACTCAGATTGCTTAGGCATTAAATAACATTTTTCCATTTGATGTTCTGTAAAATACAAACTCAAAACAATACCTGAAATATGAATCTAAAGCAAATCTCAATGGCAGACACCATAGATTTTTAGCAGTAGCTTTAAACAAGATATGTGTGTTGCAATGTGTCATCAAAATAAAATTGACGAAAACATTTAAACCCTCAAGTAAAATGATTGTTTGAATAATTATTCGTTAAAATCTTGTCCTCATAAGATTACCTGAGCTACAAGAATCATTTCGTGACCTCACATTCAAGAGGTCTATACATTTATCAGCTTGAATGAATTTCTCTTTAAAATAATTGAATTGTTAAAGATTTGTTATTCTATTAATCGCGTACTTCATTATTCGACAACTCGAATGTTACAATGTTACATTACTCCTCATTTCAAGGTTTGGAAGATATAAAAATCATAGAACTAATCACATTGATTAGTTTTTACATGAGCACTCGTGAAGACGCCACTACTTACTCTGTGCGTGTATGATGACTAAATTAGTTCATTTATCCTTGCTAGTTTTGTTCAAACATAATTTGAGAGGAATCAATTATTTATAAGGTAGACATCGGAATTACAAGTCTCTCATTGACGTTTTGGACTTAAACACTATTTTAAAGACCCTCATTTGTATGTCATCGTGATACTTTAAGTCTACTGCCACATAAAATCATTTAAAACTGTTGACACATGGCACATTAAATGTTGAAAATCATTAGGTTAATGTTAGGAATGGTCGGCCTGGTGTCAGGATAACGTGTATCGGTGGGACTTGATGACAAATGTATGTTGCTGTAAATGTTTGTTTCCAACATTGGTCTTCAGTTCATTGAGATTGCAATGACCAAAGCCGGAACCATTCACCTTAAGATTGCTCCTAAAGGTCTCAATAAGTGTTTCAATGATCAAGATTATATTTATAACACTGCAAGTCTCACGTTTGCTGCGGATAATGAATATATCAGGTTCGCTCGTGTGCTTTGTTGACAGTTTATTTTTTTACTTATTGAACACATGTACATCTTCAACTTTATCGTCTCTGCATGCAAATGGATCTAATATTCTTTATATTTCATCAACACACAAATTTAATATTTCAAAATGTGTATCGTCTGCTGTACGAGCTTCTATTGTTTTCTTTTAATCGAAAGTAATCATTGACGATACAGTATTGAAACATGTCGTCTTTTTTGCAATAATGCAGATCGAGACATACTGTACGATTCTGATAATGTAAAAGTACTGAAGAAAAAGGAAACCCTAGCATATAATAATCCTGTTTTGTTTAACAGAATGTATTTGTTTCTATATTTGATTTTATAAAATTCTTGTCTTCCTATCATTAGTACTTTATATATTGCTTGACAGGTTAATAATGATTATAAACCTCAACTTGATCATCTACTCGGTCATGATTATGTTCACTCTCTGTAGATGCCAGTTTGCAGCAGATCAAGTATGATTACAATACACATACATGTTCAATATCAGCAACTGTTAATTGAAGGGACGTTGTATGTGAATACGCACGCTTGCCAAAGAAGGCTGTTGTGCTTGTAAATTAAAAAGTACATGCTACTGTACTCCGAATACTCCGTGTTCAGATAAAAATGGTACAAAATTATAACTGCATCTATGGGCATTTTAAAGTAAAGGTGCCTTTCCTGGACCAAAACATGTCTTCGGTGATCAGCCTATTGTATGTTTCTACATATTTGTTTTAAATTTTTGGTTCAACTGAAATGTTATTGTTACAATTAAAATATTGTTAATGGATCAATCTTATGCACATTTAGGGAACATTGTGACTACGAATTCTCTTTGACGGTAACATTAATACATATTGTAAAACAAAATCAAATGATAACAACTAAACTTTGCAACCATTTTATTTTCTTTGAAAATAATATTGGAATTTATCTTACATTCTAACCTTAAAATACATTAATTCGCAATATACAGATCTTGGCGTTTTAAGCTATAGCTTCGGTGCGATAAAGCTAATTACCGTTCTTTATTTTGGTAAATATTAATTTATTTACTTTTCTTTAATTATGCTTCTATGAACTATTAGTTCCTTCTTCGCAGCTCTGCTTAAACTTCAGTATTTGGTACATCTTTGTGACCATAAAATAATTGACGTAAACTGATTGTAGTATTTTCAAAGATAATCCGTTCTGAATGAAGCTTTGATGTTCGAAACATTATTACGATACATTGTCTGGATAAGTTCTAATTTGGACACCTAGACGTATTTGCGTGGTACTATGCTTGTCCAAATAAGCAGAAGCAATGGACGTGAATACAGTGTAGTGTTCAATTGTGAAAGTAACAACAAGGCAACAGACATTTGGGACAATGACAAATGAGGTCTCAGTTATTGTTTTAAACGTGATAAGTACAGAAAAGATTTTAAGGGATTTGATGAAATACACTAAACTTCATAGATAAAACAAACCTCAAAACAACCCTTTGAAGCATCAACGATAAAACAAGGATATACAGTGTTGTTCTTATATGGTATTTGCTGCAAAAAATAGCATGGAATGAAACGACAATAGTATGGTAAGAAGAACAAAGAAGCAGTTACAAGCGGTTTGTATATACACTAAT
Source organism: Megalonaias nervosa (assembly GCA_016617855.1). Lineage (NCBI taxonomy): Eukaryota > Metazoa > Mollusca > Bivalvia > Unionida > Unionidae > Megalonaias > Megalonaias nervosa. The sequence continues at coordinate 39,351 of JAECUM010006603.1, forward strand.
CAGCATCACGTGGAGAAAATTACGGAACACTGTCCGAAATAAGTGAAACTACAGTGCATTCATGAAGACTGAGAAAAATATTACATCGAATACGCATTAGGTGGTACAAATAGGTTTTCTGAGTCATAAATCATAGTGCACATAATGTATTATTGTGTGCTGATCTCAGGTAATTATCTTATACTATTTTGATATCAAGCAAGGCGGCTGTTGTGAAGGATGGGCTATTCAAGAAAGCGGTCTCCCAATAGGTCAGCACTGCATTTTAATGGATGAACGTACATAGAATCGGGTGAATGGATAATAATATAGTCCGCTACAGTCAAGTACTCTAAGGAACTGCGTTTGACATTACTAGTATACCATACCATTCGTCTTCCTAATTATAGAATTCATGTCAAAAGATTCATGTTATGCTTCAGACACATCAGCTCTAGCATATAAGAAAAACCTAACAGGTGTAACTCAGTGGATTAAGATTTCATCGGTGATAGCACTATTATAAAGTGCATGGCTTGAAGAAATTTAAGATCACAACATCCATCATAGAGAAGAAACAGCATGTTTGTTTGTTTGAAACGAGAGCTGATAAGACTGCGGACTGCAGCTGTCAAGATACATATTTAAATGCATGATTCAAACTTTTATTTCTGGATAATAAGAGCATTGATAATTATTTTACTGTCATTTGAACATGTATGCCTAAGATAGTTTTCTACCATCCTCTATATCAAGCATTTATTATATATTTAAGTTGGCATCATGAATAAAAAGGTACATTACATCTCTATCTTTGCTGTGTAAAAATATTTACAGTACTGATTGTACAATTCTTTTATTGATTTAATATTGGCTTTTAAGTACGTTTCGATCGTTGCTTTGTATTGATCGCCAATTTGTGTTACCCCAAGTGGTATACAGTTTGTTATTTAAGCGATATCAGCTGAAATAATCTGTCAGCATTTTTCGTGTTTATGTAGCTAAGTGAATAGCTTTGGTTATCAAAAACATCTATAGTATTTCCCTCCTTAATAAATCTCTATTGTTCGATATCAACCACAATTTTATTGTACTCGTGTGCATTCCATGAAGATGAACTTCGCGTTCATATTTACCGATATGTATAAATGAATCTCAAGTTGTATTATGCTCATATAATATGCAGACCTCCAGCAAGGAGGAATCAAGTAGTCTTAATTCTTTCCTCATTTAAGACAAATTTCTAGTTTTGTTCTCCCTGTTTGTCATCTCATTATCACTTATCAAGTGGTAAAATTGCAATTATTAATATGTGAGCTTAGTGATTTCAACGTATTGTCATGTAGGGCTTATCAAATCCCATACTCCGACGTCCCGGACTTTCAAGTTTCCAAGCCAGACAAGTACAAGTCTATGATCAGCTAGTCTGATACAGACTGATACAGACTGATAGTCTGATACAGAAGCATTGTTTCTATTTTAAAACACGCCGGACAGGCTATATGTCACGCTTTAATATCTTTGCTTTTTTATCATAATTTGTTTTTTCCGTTGGTACTGAATGCTATAATCAACCTCAATTCATTTATTCAATCACAGCCCATGACATATCATTGCCTAGAGCAAATGGTTATTGATAACTATCGCATATGCGAGCTTCATATTAGTGGTTGACAGCGTATTGTGTAAAGTGACCTAATTACTGGCGAATAAAACATTTCAAGCTAATCAAATCCTTTACGATTAATAAAACAAAAAGTGATATCTAACGGTCATATTATATTATGTTTATTCAGTCCTGCTATAATTGCTAAACTGGATGGTGTAGAGAAAATACAATTATGGGTGGTATAAGAGCAGCCAGTATAGGGACTGGAAGAACATACCTACGAAGTGGATTACTTTGAACCAAGAGCTGATAAACACAGGACTGCAGCAGTCAAGGTACACATTTACATACATGATGCAAAACTGTAGCGATATACATTAATACTATTAATAATTGCTTAGTTGCCATGTAAAATATTTACACCTACGATTATGTTTTCTCGTCAAGCATAAGAAGTATTCGTTCCGTCTTTACGTGCATTATTAGGAATAAACAACATGTATTACTTCTCCATTGGTTTGTGTAAGAAACTTTACAGCCTCTGTATCTGCTTCTGCATCCTCATTTAGCAGATTTCTAACCTCTTGGTTCAGACCCACCCATATTATTGCCTGCATAATAGTCTCATTCACACAGTATTGGATTTCAACCATGTTTGGCATGTTGCTTTGCATTTATCATCATCTTTCCTACCATCGAGCCATTAGTATTTTCATCACTAGCTCTTACTGGCCATATCTTCGTGATTTGGAGTTTTTTCTTCTCTGTGATATGTTTACCGGGTTATTCCTATCGAAAATATAGGCTGGCATGTATAGCCTATCATGTACTTAATAATGGCGTTAAGCCCATAACAGCAGCAAAACCAATACTGATTAGGTTTCTGTGTTATGTTTGCTTTCGTTGTCATCTTTCATCAAAATTAAAGCCAACGATTTTCAGACAAACCATTATTGTTTCCGCGCATTACCTCCTTAGTTGCTATTTGATATCAACCAAATTTTGTATACAGATTGTTATTTGAGAGATATTAGCTAATCTTATTCGTCAGCTTTCTTCTTCATCACTTAGCTAAATGAATTGCCTTGGTAATAAGTAATATCCATTTTATTTCCCTCCTTTATAAGTGGCTGTCTTTCAATATCAACTGTATTGGATAGTACCCATGTGCAATCCATTGAAATGAGCTTTAATAAAGGCACCTGGATCGTTCTTTCACATTCAATGTTGCCGATATGTATAACTTAATTTCAGGCAGTATGATGTACATATAATATACAGACCTCCAGCATAAACGATTCATGAGGTTTTAATTCTTACCACATTAACGAACCTCATTTAATTCTTACCTAATTTAATTTACCTCAGGTATGAATCAAACTTGCTTTTACATCTTGATGTTTATGCCACATTAGCAACTATCATTTGTCAGCATTCTTCATCATTGTTTAGATCGGTGAAAATAACCAGGGTTAGCATACATCCATATCCTTTTCCATTTTACTATATTGCTGTTATTTGACTTCCACCAAATCTTGTTAGTACTCATGTGCAATCCATCTAGGTTAACTTTAATAAAGGCATCTGGAGCATATTTTGCGGATGCTTATAATTTATTCAAGTCTTATGCACATAAAATATAAAAACTTCCAGGGAGAAATAACAAAGAGGTCTTAATTGTGAATTTTTGAACATATGGACAAGTAGGTGGGACAAGTAAATATTCGTCAATTATGTGCCAAGGCCAGGTGGATGAAACAAAAAACAAAAAAAAACAAAAAACAAAACAAAAACAAAAACAAAAAACAAGCAATATATCAGCCATGTCTTCTATCCGTTGAAGTAAATGAAGTCTCTTTGAGACGCTTAATTAAAACAAAATCTAAATGTAAGCAGTCGGACACGCATTGCATACTAAGTAAGTATACTTGTCATCAATGTCCGAATTTAGCAATATTTCTTGAAAACATTATAACATTAGACATATTTCTAAGGATACTCTTTATATATATTAGGGAAGTGAAGACTGAAGGAGCTACGGATAAGCAACAGAGAGTTTAATATATTTCAGTTTCTCAAACAACAATCTGTGAGATTTATTTTTTTGTATTGTGTCTCATGTGAAACTGTGAAACAAAAATTACTGCATCCTTGCTCAATTCATTTACTTTTCTAAGTACGACCTTGTGAAAAAAATAAAAAAATAAAAGATAAAAAAACAACCCAAAAAGCATGAACTCATAGATTCTACATCAGTCCCAAAGGGAAGAGTACACTGTCGAATACGTAATTGAGAAAGACCTCTGCAATTTGTAGATGCTAATGGATACAACGCTTTAGTGGCAGTTCTAACGATTGTGCTTATCTAAAGGAAGCATTCACGTATCCAATAATAATAATCATACTGGCTATGATAATATTTTTGTAAATCATAAAAATATGTTTACTAGTTAGCTGGAGAGAAATATATTGTCAATATTTATGTTAAAAATTATTATATTAGACAATTAAATAAATACGTATCAGCTATTAAAAACATAAGCATGCCTAATGTATGGTCTATGTAATTAATAAACTTGCATTTGTGAAAACAAACCATATTCTCAAAGGCAAATGTTCTTCTTCCTTTGATAAAAGGGACACATTTAAGAAAATATGTTAGCCGCAGGTTCTTATATTTACGTGTACACTTCCAATTATATAATTTAGCTTCTCCTCTATTGCAATATCTTCAAGATGGGGCAACGTCTGAAAGACGACTAGACAAACTGTCAGTGCAAATTAACGAGAATTTTACCGTCATGAGTTAGAGCTGAGATATTATTGTTACGAATATGTAATATAATTACTTGTGTGTTAATTTTAAATTCATTTTTATATTTTGTATCATTACATATTATTGTAATGATTATTTTCACGGGATTCGATATTTTTGAAAGAGATATTCTGTTTATATAAGAGTCGCGTAAGCATTATTTTTAGCTTGACTTGGTTTGTAGATTTCGTATACATCGGGGTGAAAACGATTGGCTATGCGCTGTTTGATGAAATGACCATGTGTTCCTTCGTGCACCTCTGAAATGACGTCTTAGATTTCAGTTTAAAAATACTCACATCCCGGTGAAATAGTCAGTCGTATAATATTCCTTGAAGAAGAAGGGTATATTTATCTTAAGTGCCATAAAGAATCATATTTTATTTTACACCCATAGCTCGAGGTGTGTCATTGTAGATGATAGCTTGTTCAGAAGTTCATCTATTCTACTAGAATATAATAATTTTATTCTCTGGAAAACTACACAAGTACTGGTTTTATATACAAGTTTTAGGACAAAGACATTCAGTGGAAATGTATTCTATACTGGAACATTATAAATTGTGGTTCAACGAGGAACTGTTGACATTCGTGTAAGGACTTCATCTGACGTCATCATCCTCCATCTTGGAACCTCGTCGAGATTCCAACATGGATTCAGTTAGAACTGTTTAGTGATAGGACTTATATATTTTTCAATTCTAGGGTAAATGTTTGGATTATATTCACAAACTGTAAGTCCTATTTCATATTTTCACCTTTTTACTATGTTTTCTAGGGAAATAAAATTTTGTTAAAACTTACAAAGCTTGTTGGCTTCACTCTTTTCTTTAGTTACTTTTGAACTAGCCTATACGTAACTAGAGAAAATTGAGGGCTTGTCCGGTATATATGAACTTTGGCTAAAATATTTCAGAAAATTGTTTTTTGAAATTTAAATTCCCCTAGGTTTTAAATCCCAAGTACTATTTCACATTTTGTTTGAGATCTTTAGTGAAAACAACACGTTTTTATTCACAATGTTGTCAAAAGTGTAGACCTTTATTTCTAGTCCTAATCAGGAGCAGTTGGATAGTTTGAAAACAAAGATGAGTTGCTTGAACTTGCCAGAAAGAAAAGATCTTTCTGAAGCAAAATCTTCCTTAACAAAACAATAAATTAAAATCATTTTGATTCAGTATTTGGTAGGGAAGAATGTTTTTGATAAAAGTGTTTTGGCTTCGGTCGGTACGTCTGTATCAGACTCTGACATAAAAATAAAGGAAATAATAATGAAATACAAGATGAAATTGGAGTTGAGGATGCTCGATCTTCTTAAAGAGAGAGAAACAAATGCAGCTGTAATTGAAAAAAGAAACAAAATATGCACTTACAAAAAGAAAAAAGAACAAATGCAGTTACAAAAAGAACAAATGCATTTACAGAAAGATAAAGAAGATAAACAAATGCAATTGCAATTTGAAGAGAAGAAGAGATAGACAGGAAAGAGAAAGACAAACAAATGATATTTGAGAAAGAGGACAGAGAAAGAAAAAGGCAAATTGTAGAAGGAGAGAACAAAGTACAAATGGAATTAGAGATAGAACAAATGCATTTACAGAGGCAAAATGAGAAGGATGAAAAGGAATTTCAAATTAAAATGAATAAAAAAGAGCTGGCAAGAGAAAGGCAAATTTCCACTCCACATACAAATTCAAGTTTTCACATTACAAAGAATATTAGGCTAGTACCCCATTTGAGTGAAAAGGAAGTAGACAAATATTTTATTTATATTGAAAAGGTTGCTCATAACTTGGAATGGCCAAGGAAGCATTGGACTCAATTATTGCAATGTGTGCTTTTTGGCAAGGCCCGACATATCTATACCTAACAATATCCATCAAATACAATGTATAACAATTACATATCCTATGATTTTGATGAAATGCAAGAATCAATATGTGGACTCGGAAACGTTCCGAAAACTGGAAGAGACATTTAAAAGTGTTGGCAATGATTTTAATACATTAATTCACTCTAAGCAGCAACTGTGTTTCTAGGAAAGAAGTTAACAGAATGTAACATAAATAATGGCGTACTTTTAACCTTTTTCTTTAGAACTAAATTCTTAAAAATATGAGCAAATTTATATTGTCTTATATTTCAGATTGTATTTCAAATCCATGTGCAAATCTATTTTAATAGACAAATTAGTCATGTTTGTATGTCACTTCTACACAAGGACTTTTTCTTATTTACGAAGTTATATATAGATAGATATATAGATAGATAGATAGATAGATAGCATTTTATCCCTGTCTGGCTACAATTTGGCTTATGAAAGATAATCATTTCTGACATGTAATGTATTAGATAATGTATTAACTGTTCTTAATAGTTCATTTTCATAACTGTAACATAGCATTATCAAGGATTCTTTGAACTCACCAAAAATTTCGAGATGACAATTATATTGACACATCCTTGAAACATCTTAATTCTCAGCATCTCGACAACAATCAATATTTTCTTGTCCCTGATTGCAGCTTGCCTCAAGAATTTGTTGTTCAATATTTCTTTAAGAAAGGTAGTGGATTTCAAATAAATTGGATATGTAGCTTTAATGTGATGAAACCATGAATTTACTTCGTTGTCAGTATTCAATCACATCATTTACGGCTCTTAATGGCTTTTACTCATAAAGTCTAGATTCCTTCTGGCAAATTTTTTTCGATTTCATTAATATTTGCCACACAATAAAAACGACGTTAAACAAGCTTGACATTACAGCTTTCGTTTGCAATATTTTTACCTCAAGACATGCTGTCATTTCTGACTTCCTTGCCACTTTCAATGTTTGTTTTCTGAAATGGTTTCCAAAAAAATTAATTCATGATTTTAGTCCATAACAATTAAAGATCTCTTCAGAGTAGTGCATTTAGAATTAAGCTAAGTGTTCAATATTTGAGTACGGTCCTCGTATCTCAAGTTTCAAGATAGACTCAGAAATATATTGATAACATTCAAAACCAAAAGCCAATCTTTGCAATACTTTCAGGTTGTTTCGCTGATTTACGATGAACATTCATTCATCCATAAATAAGGGACTAATCATTCAACGCTTGTGGAATGAAGGTTTGGAATAGTTGTTCGAAAACACACTTACGTGTCAAAAGAATTTTCTGAAATGTTGCATTCATTTATCAACAAAACCGGTTTTCTTATTTAATCCAAACGAGTACATTTTCTTAAGTTCTGAGGCTAACAAAGAGTTACAATATGAATCGAAACAAAATAATAGCTTTCCTTACACGTAAATTAAATGAGGCTACTCAAAACAACAGTATCTCAGACAGTGTTGCTTCTTTAATATGCATTACCTTGTTCTGTATAAACTGTATTAGTAACAAGATATCACGGTTCAGTTTATGTATAATGCCAGCCGTATGAATTCCTCTTCCCGCAGTATCACTACTACTTCTGGATAAATGGTCATATTGATATTGTGCTTTTCCATACAATGTCTTATAATATGTCTGCTATTGAAAGGAAATATTGCAAGTCTGTTTTCCAATATGGCCACCGTGGTAGCCATCTTGAAAAATGTGTTGTCATTAAGTTTCCAAAATGCGAAGTGACAATGACAATACCTTTTTGACGTCTTGTGAGTAAAAACATATCTTCAGATTCAGGGTATGATGAATTTAATATTCAGAATGAAGATGCATACTGCTTCAAAAGCTCAGAAAGTATAAATAATATGATAAAAAATCTTTTTATTCTTATACATGCAGGTCAGAGTGTTATGATAGTGTCCATCAAACAGTATGATACTATTTTCAACTTTGGACAACAACGTTAGTTGCCCAGTATATACCGTTACCAAACTGTGTGGATGGCGTGCACTTGGTTTAACAAAACCCCAATATTGATCGTATAGTCAGAATTTCCAAGCCCATGGTCACTGTTACGAAGAAGGAAAATTATCTTTGTACAATAACCTGTGTGTCCCACAAGGAGGCGTTATTAAAAAAATTGGCTTCGTTTGGTTCAGGAGGAATCCCTTCTCGAGTTCAGTTTCAAATGTCAGGGCCAATGTGACTCTAAAACAGAAATATGACTTGCTTAAGTACTTACAGTTCTGTGCCATCTGTGGTTGCCAAACTTTTGTAAATGGCGTGCGCTCAAGGACAACGTAAAACAATTAAAATTGAGTTTAGACAATGACGTTGGTTTTACATTATATTCCTCATCCTAAACTTGGTGGGTGCCCTCTAATTTGGCTAAGGAAAACACCTAGTGAAGTTAATGTTACAATGTTGGTATAGAAGGTCACTAACTGAGAGAACAAAAATGGCTTATGTAAAATAACGTTAGTTTCACATGACAGACCAGGTCCAAATTTTGTTGAAGGCTTGCATATAGCGTAAGAAAGAAACCAACTGATTCTTATATAAAGATGAAATGTCCAGGCCACATTGAAAGACGAGAATTTTTTTATTTTTTATTTTTTTTTTTTTTATACGCAAAGCCTTCAGTTATATACAATGTATGGGGTTCTGCGTTTTGATATTGGCAGTCTTATTTTAAATAGTGTGTGTTGGGCAGTTAATTGCAATAGGTGTTAGATAATAAGAATTGACATATCTAGATAACTTTAATGTGAACATTGATAGTACAATATTCCAATACAAAATTATGTTATACACCAGGAAATATTTTAACACCAATTTCATATGAAAACATGGAATTCAGTTAATTAGGCAATGTACTTACCCACATATGCATTGTGTATATCTGGGCTACGAAGACTTTAGAACAAAATGGCATGCATCTGTCTACGATCTTTTGGAGAGTTGAAAAAGATGCACATCTGGGTGTTGCTTTTCTACGTTTAGTGTATAGTTTTAATAAATTGAACCACCAATACGATTTTGAAAATAATGGGCGATTTGAGAGACAAGCATGGCTTATGTTTCTTTTCTTTAATGGATTGTATTAATTATATGCAATGTGAATGAAGAACATTTGAATGAGATTCCTATCCAGCAACATTGAAATATACATTCACTGAGTGAACATTAAAGAATGCTACATTACGTTATGCTGCAAATACATTTCTGTGACATTTGGAAAATCTTTTCATTACAAAATATTTAGCTCTACATTGTGTACGTATTGCAAGTAGATTGCTAAGGCTGAGGCAGAGCACGAAGTTCAATTTTCCTTTATAGTATACACACATTGCTGCCAGCATGGTCTCATAGTTTTTAATAACTGAATATAGCTATGTCCTAATTATTGTTTCATCAGAATAACGTATTTATCACAGACGCAAAGTAAATATGTGGAAGCATGCTTTCCTTCTCACAGTACCTGAGACATTTAAAGTTAACATTTTAGCCCAACTTCAACACCTTCCTTCCTTGTCACTATTATTATCTACTTACAAAGTTTGGAATGTAGATGTTTCAAAATTTTAATTCTTTAGCCTATAAGAACACGGAACAGAACGAATGACATACAGACAGACGGACCACAAATATCACCTGGTGATATTCTTAACCTTATCTAGACTGCATAAAAATAGGTAATATTTCTCGGCAGCTATGTTGCATTAAATTCGAAAGTCACGTGCTATCTGGTCCTTAAGACCGATATATCTCGCAGAAGTGAATTCATGTCAGATGAAGAGAATGTGTTTAACTTCATCTAGTAGATTAAAGACAATGAGCAAAGTATTTTTAAACAATAATGTCGTGAAACAAAAATCATATCAATATCATCACACTTAGTGTTATTCAAACTTTGAGATTTGTTAAAGGGTTAGAAAATTATATTGTTGGATAAAATCTTAAAGACTCTTTTGCGTGTTTGTGGTAAAATATAGCAATGCCATTCCCCTTCAAGTGAAAAAACAGTAATAAAGGACTTTTCCAATGTATCCACGATTAATGCATACATTTTGAATCTTAACGCTATGTTTAGATAACAAGCATATGATTGTATAAAATATATTATTCTGAAAAACATTGATATCGCCAAAACAATCATGTTTTCCTTGTCTCTCTCTCTCTCTCTCTCTCTCTCTCTCTCTCTCTCTCTCTCTCTCTCTCTCTCTCTCTTTCTCTCTCTCGTGCATTCTGAGTGAATTGTAACAAGATTGTTATCCCGACAATCTTAACATTATTGATAAAAAGTACGAAGAGAAGTGTGGCTCCTAATATTTCACTGGTGGTGGTGGTGGATAGGCTGGGTTGGAACATCCCTGGGACACTTTATTAGTCGGGCCATCTGGAGGTGGTGGACCACCACTGGGATAACCATACCCGATTGGTCCTTGTTGAACAGGGATGGTTGATTGTCCCTGGGATAATGCCGTGCTATTCACTGAAATGAATAAAAGGAGTATGTTTGCCTGTGTTACAATATCATCGCAATGTATGGATACAAAATAATACTAGTTAATGTATAACTATAGTAATAGATACAAATGCACCAAGAAATAATCATCGTAATTTCCGCATGTAAATAGTTGCTGTTATGGTTAGAAGGATAATTGTAAAGAAAGAAATCGGAAGAAGGCCTTCAATCATACAACGAAACAAACACAAATGTCACAATTGCTCTACCATGTCATGTAGATATGATATTTTTATTTCATACCTAAACACTTTGCCCAATGGTTATAAAATAGCGACATTTATAATGCTAGCGCGACAAAATCAAAGCTTTTATGGTAAATAGCGCAGCCTTGCTGAAGTAAACGCTGTTCAATATTACACGTGATTTAAGAATCATTAATACTCAAAAATGTCCCTTGAAATATATTGTGTTTATTCTGGGCTGATTAGGAACTTCTTCAAAGGAGCTCTGGACAATGCCATTGAGATTACCAAAACAACCGATTGTCGTAGGCGGCCTTTTGAATTATAATACGCGCTGCATAGCAGATGTACAAAAGACGCATTCAAAACTTGGAAAGTCACTGTATTCAGTTGTCGGGATTGCGAAAAGGTAATGCCAATTGAATCTCTTAACACTTAGAGGTCTATATGAAAAGATAATCAATACAGCAGTGCTTTATGTTTGGATTGAGGAGAAACCGACGTGGCCAAATATTGAATCGATGTTGTAATTATTTATTTGCATAAGCATCATTTTTATATCATTCAGTAGAATGCACGTTTTGCATCGTGTCTTGCTATAATTTGATGCACAAACAATTATTCTTTAGAATTGGACCACGCTAGAGTTGTAAGCATTGCTGCATTTCACCTTTCGACGGAGTCGATGACACAGGAACATCATGAGATAGTGTTTATCACTTCAATAGAAATTGTTTCTTATCTACAATGCTTGTCCATATTTGGTAGAAAATACTGTTGCTAAGAAACATTATTGAATATTCTTCTCAGAAGTGGGAGGGGGTGCTGAAGAGACAACCCACACCACTGTTGCATTTTTGTGTACAACCTTTGAAGCATTTCGTCGATTTCTCTTGAGCTAATTAAAGATTAAGAACTTAACATAGTATTTAATCTGCTGTAATGCATTGAGTAATTAAATCAAAAGCAGCTGAAGAGGATCAGTTGGAACAATAGGTATCATTTCGATGTGAGTCGAATTGCTTCTATTATCTGACTGAGACAAAGAGATGGTATCAATGATGCTTTCCAATTTGGCACGTTTAAGCTGACAAATATTCAGATACATGTGAAATGATGATATTCTTAAAAAAACAATACCTATTGCAAATTACACCAGAGAGCTTTTAAAAATCAGTATAATACCAGCACTTATTTGTAATGTTTTTCATATAACTATGTAATGACAAATCAAGCAAAGAAGTCTTTCAGTCCATTAGCATAAAAGAAATGTTTCAATAAAATTCATTAATGATTGAAACTTTAGATGGCTCTTGGTTAAAGTAGCTTGTATGTTATTTTCCTCTATCTACGTTCATTTTCATTTTCTATCTACGTTAAAAAGATTTTGGTAAAGAATTTTAGGTTTGCAGTTTAAAACCATTTCTCAGTGCATGATATACTATACGTGACCGACAGTTTAACTGGTCGAGGATGTTAACTGGAAAACCCCGGTAAGAACCACTGACCCATAAGAAAAGAACTGTCAAGCTTTCTCACATACATTCCCGAGCCCGATACTCGAACCCACGCGGACTGAAGTGGCATGGCAGTGCTCGACAATGGCCAGCCCTTTAGACCATTCTGAAACCTCTCTCCCCACCATCATTGCAATTAAGCTCTCTTTAACGTACATTTGACAACATGATATGAGTTGTATATCTTGCTTCCAACAGCCGTTCTAATTATGGACTTATTCTTTTCTGTACACAAAATCCAGCATCATCTTTTTATGATGCTCATTCTGTACTGTTGGGAACGAAGTGAGCACGCATGCGTGTGTGTATGTGTGTGTGCATGCGTGTGTGTTTGTGTTTGTGTGTGCATGTTTATGTGTGTTTGATATATTTTATCTACCAATCCTCCTCCACCATACATTATTTAAATGTAATCAAAATCAGTGAACTGGTTACGGACGAATTATAGTGAATAGTCAGGTTTGATGGACGGATAAAATGGCATTGCACGTGACGAACAAGGACTCGTTCCGAACGTGGATTGGCCTTAATCCAATTAACTAAGTAGTGATAATAAAATCAGTCATCGACTGAAGTTAGTTTCTGGTAAATAGGTGCTTAGAACTATTGACAGTCCAGAAATGACAAATAATATACAGTCTGGTCCCTCGTATACGAATAGCCTTATTTCGATAACAACGGTTTTATGAAATATGTATAACCACACTTATTCATCCTTTCATATGTAATAAGTAGCCAAATGTCTTTTTAATACAGAGATGTACTTGATAGTTCCAATAATAGATAATTGGAATGTCCTCGGTTGCCGTGAACAGGTATTTTCTTATTCATTTTAGATACATCATTTTAAAATAAATGTTTATTTGGGTGTATGTTCTTACATTGAGAAGAATGAGATTGTGCCTTGCATTTGTTTAGTCTTTTACATCTCGAGAAATGAGAACAAGGAGCGTTATTCTATATTTCTGAATTCAGTTAACAGAGTTTTTCAGCCGTTACGTCCACCACATTTTCTTCTTCAATAATTATTCAGCTCTCCAGCGCTCTGTGACGTAAAGACGAATTCATACTATTGTTCGTTATTGGTTGGATTTCCTCCTCAACTGAGGGAAAAATAATTTAATGTATCTTGTATTTTTGGTTATTTATTTTTAGTCTGCATTGTTAGATTTAATTTACTACTTGCGGCATATGTAAAGTAGTGTTATGACATGCAAGCAATACATGCAAGCATATACATAATTGGTAGTAGAGAGAGAAGTTTGGAGTTTGTACTGTATTATTATTCTGTATTTTGTGTTAAGATATATATATATATATATCAACCTGCATTTGTGTTCTTCTCTACCATCGATGTTAGTGCGTAGCACGAAAGCTAGACCCTTTGGAACAATAATGTTTTCAAACAACAAAAAGACCTATCCTTAATGATAACGACTCTCTACGACACATTATACGTTTACATTTTAGCATTAGGTCACTTGATATTTGGGTTCGCCTGTAAATGAGAAGACTGCTGGAGGCAGACATAGACTACCATCGAATTTCTAAGCTTCGTTAAATCAGCATTGAGCCATTGGTAATTGTTAAGTGATCAGCGTGGATTTTCTGAATCAATTACTTTTGTGTCTTTGAGTAACCTTAATATTTTCAATCGCGAGTAGTAGGCAAACTATTTGCAGTTCGTTACAAATGACTCATAAACTATCGGTAAATGGAAACAGCGATTGGAATGAGTGGGGTCAAAGACTAACATAATAACAATTGGATTCACAGTCCTACAATGTAAGAAACCCACCTTGATAGTTGCGATGTGCTGTAGGTGGGAGATACACCCCCGATGGTTCTGCCAGATTCCATTTCTTGCATTGTTTGGCTATTGGACCTACTATAACCATTTACCGATTGTCTTCATTTTATTTATAAATAGCCCCAGTGGGTAGCCTAAAGTGTCAATCAACACGTAGATAGATTTACAGACGCGATAATTGGTTACTCATGTGTCTGGGCAAAAACATGATAGCATGAACTCCAAGCGTCATTCGTATGTCAAACCAAACAACTCATCCTTTGCTTTGAATATTGAACGTCTGCTCAGATCACATAAGCCAATTTAGATAAAAGATTAAGACCGTTCTGTGGAATATTCAAAACCTTAGATTTCCTATCATGGTAGAATTTATTTCGTTCGGTATTGACATAGATGTTACGTTGTGGTTGGAAAATCGCCTGTTCCATAAATAGGTGCGTAGCAGACGCCTTTACAAGAATTCATAGGGTTAAGCAGGCTTTAAAACTAATAGGAAATACCTTTTTAAACAGTAACAATACAAAACCAACAAATTTATAAATAATTGCATTTATAAGAGTTTAACGTTATTTTTTCTGCCTGTATCGTCGTATAAGCTGTCAAAGACAACTAACACAGCTTTCATAACGCCATTCGGGCGTTATTTGCTGTGGATTCGGCAATTTAAAGTTCATATCACGAGAAACGCAGAAAAAACGTTAAACTCAATTTAATTTCACATGCACCACGGCTCTCTTTTACTCATATTTGATTTCAGTATAGTATTTTATTTTTTTACTGCTATTTGATCTGCATAGAGTGCAGTCTTGGTTTTCATACTATCTGATTTCAATACAACGAATTATTGGTTGTATTAATATACGTTTTACATTTACTTACCGACAAAAGTTTGCATATTCGTGTTTGCCGGTTGTATAATGGTCACTGTGCGTCTGCTAGAATTGTTTGCGGCAACACAACAGCATACCATGAGGCCAATCAGGATAGCGAGCCCAGCCAGACCCCCAATCACAGACCCAACAATGACACCGACTGGAACTTCTGTACTGGCACTGCTGTAGCTGTTGTCGCTGCTGTAACTGTAACTGTGGAATGTAAAGACATACTTATAAGAATTAATTTCACAATTAGTTAAAAGGTCCCAACTACCTAGATATATTAATATGCCTTCGTCTGCAAGGTTTAGCTCTGCCGGTCCCCCTTGTTGCCTAAGCAATTCCACTAAACGAGGGTGACTAAACTTCCAGTGGTGCTTTCAGGATGATGAGTGGACGACTACAAATGTTTATTATGCTGAGTACAGTTATTGGCGTCGTCGTGTTGGTGGTGATGTTTAAATTTGGAAAAGGTGTGGATATTTGTAATGGTTTCCGTTGGTAGCCTTCAAAGTGCTATTAAACTGACACAAACACGGAATCAGCTAGCTTTGGATTCTGCATAATATACAAAAGACATCTGTTAAACTTGATATCGTTTAATATCTACGACACAAAATAAAATCTTCAGATAATTTACCCATTGAGTAAAATTATTCTCATGCTAGCTTCAAGCCAAATAACCACCGAACCCAAACGAAAAATAGAAAGGCATGTATGTATGTATGTATATATATATATATATTTGTGTGTGTGTGTCACTTACGAGCAACAAACGCCACTGTAACCGCTGTATTTAGTGCCACAACAGCCATAAATACAGTATGTCGTGGAGGAATAGTAGGGGTAACCGTACTGACAATATGCTCCAGCATCTACCCGCATGGCTGAAATATAAACAGTAGCACCGTTATATATATATATATATATATATATATATATATATATATATATA
>JAECUM010006604.1:0-12350 GCA_016617855.1 Megalonaias nervosa
TGCTGTTTATATTGATTGGTTTATATTGAGGATGGCATATGCAGGATGGCTATGCAGTCATGTGTAAATGGCTGATGCAGGATGTCCATGTGGACCTGTGTAAATGGCTTATGCAGGATGTCCATGTGGACATGTTTAAATTACTTACACAGGATGGCCTTGTGGACCTGTGTAAATGGCTTACACAGAATGTCAGTGTTGACCTGTGTGAATTACATAAACAACATCCATACCTGCCAACCATTACTGTTTTGGTGTGATCATGACAATTTTATGCACAGAATTATGTCTAATGTTTGCCTGTGTATGGATTAAGCATTAGGTACTCTGATGAAAATAAAATAAAGCATTGAAAATCTGCTTTTGTCCTTTTATAACCTTTATTATCCCCCAAACATTGACTATCTGTGGAAGAAACATGGCTTCCACATAGCACTTGCAGATATTTAAGAGAGTACTTGTCATACATGTACATTGCCATGTTAGATTTATAACAGCTGTAATTTCCTTAAAAGCCAGCCATTTCATTGATTTGAAAACCTGTTTCTAATATTCTTTATATTAATGAAGAGTATAGGGTAGAGAATAAGTCTGTGACATTCAAAAAGAAGCACTATGTGAAGCCAAGCCAGCTTTATTGTTGTGACACCTGAATACTAAGTGACTGAAAGATGTTAGTGGAGAGGGATCATTTTGAACTTTACAATATATGGGTCAGATTAAAGACAAATCTAAAAAAGAAAAATACATAGTTTATTGCATTAATTGTAGAATTGACTGGACAGTCAGTCACAGTTGAAAGTTGGTATAGAATTGGTAAAGTGTGTTGCGCATAGACTTTGTTAGTATGTTTTGTGTTTGAATTCTAGTACTAATCGACTTGGATTTTGACCATTTGTGACGAGAATTTTCACCAGCTGCAGATCCAGTTTAGTCAAGAAATTAAATGTACCATTTTCATACAGTTTATTGTAATTATGTGATGTAAGATGTAGATTACACTTTGTATGCACAGATTACACTTTGTATGCACAGATTACACTTTCTGACTGCTTAGATTCATTTGTATCTTATTTGGGAGGGACCGGCAGGTGTGTGTTTATGATGAAGTTTTGTGCATGTTGTCCTTTATCCAAAGTTTTCATTATATTTATGTCACTGTGTATGAGTTAGTAATGTATGTAAAATTTGTAGCTCATCTAATTGTCAGCTGTTTGAAATCTTAATTTCTAATTACATTTCAAGATAATGGGGATACTTGAATTGTGTGTTTGTGAAGTCACTGTGTTCTGTAAAATAAAATAAAGAATTAAAAAAGACAGGCAACTTGTTTCTCACATTCGGAAATGAAATTTAATCTCAGTAACCAACTGTTGCCATTATAAATGTTGCATTAACATGATTGTAAGATGAACAAGCTTAATTGTCAAATATGTTTCAAGTGATAGTCTGATAGAGAGGTCGGATAACAGAACTAGAATTTAGATTGATGGTTGAATAGGTAGGCACATACACCGAAAAAGGATAAGTATATAGACAGATCAATAGGTAACTGTACATAGTAAAAGATTCTTTAGCCTCGATCACTGAAACACTCTGCATCTTTAAAATTTAAAGCTTTTTTAT
The DNA here is from genome assembly GCA_016617855.1 of Megalonaias nervosa. NCBI lineage: Eukaryota > Metazoa > Mollusca > Bivalvia > Unionida > Unionidae > Megalonaias > Megalonaias nervosa. The sequence continues at coordinate 1,627 of JAECUM010006604.1, forward strand.
GTCTTGTACCTTGAAAACTGAAAATGTTTAAGAACACAAACAAAAAGTCTTGGTACACAGCAATTCAGGTTTTGGAATTCTGTTGTATATATGGTCCACCATTGAATTCATGTTGACTAATAAACCCTTATTCATATAAAAACAATACATAAACAAAATTAACTGGACTAAATTATATATATCTACAGTATATGGTCACAACTGAGTTCCCAGTTCAAAATGTAGACTTAATACAATGTAGACTTAATAGTCATCTGAAAATGTAAAGCCATTCCGACAATTAATTTTAGAGTATGAATAAAAATATGAAGATGCAAAAAAGTAACTATCACTGAGACTAAAGACCAAGATAGATTGCACATGATGGAGGTCTTGGGGAATTAGGTGATTGCAAATTTCATGCCATCTTATGACCCATTCCATGTCCCAAAAGTTTTTATTTTAGTTCAAATTATTTTTTTTATTTTAATTCACAATACGAATAAATGTATTGGAATTGTGCCTGCGTTTTTGGTGATAATGAACATTAAAATATATTGGATTACTATATAATCAGGCATTTTAAAATTGATATTCTTTATGCATGAACAGAGGCTTAAATTTATGTGACTTTTGAACTTACTAAATTAAGGCTCTAAATTCAGCTGTATTCAGTTCCAATTTTATTACAAAATTTCTTCATCTGTAACCAAAAGAAAGGAAGCAGAAGTTTAGCCCACAAGCTGGTTTGCTGTAACACCCACACTAGCATGAGCATGTGATGTATATTTAGCACATGTGGCACAACATTCCATTCCCCGAGTTGGACACATCCTTTGGGCGGTGGCTGGATTATAGATATCAAACCCACAGCTAACTGGATCTCTGTCTCCATATGGACATACTGGTGACAAAATAAAAAATGTTAAACAGTTAAGATTTGTAACTCTGTCTTCACTTTTAAGGCTCAGTATCATTTTATTTATTTATATGGCATACAGTAATTTATTGTCTTCTGATACTTCAGTGTTTCATTTCTTCATCTAATATCTTTAACTTCCTTCACCTCAGGAATCCAACCCTCCCAAAATGATCCCTAAAACGTGTCTTTCCCAGCTATATACAAAGAGACACTAAGCAATATCTGTGAATACTATCAAAAATATCTCTTATTGCTGCAAGATAACATTGTACCAGTATGCCTTCTGAAATAGTTAAGATTTTTCTTGAATCTTAACCCATCCATTGCAAAGTTTGTATTGATTTAAGCATTAGTAACTTTATTTTCTGTTTTTCACCAAATACTTTTGCATATTTTGTGTCGCTGATGATGTAACTTTTGCTGTTTGCACATTTTGTGTTGCTGACCAAGTCACTTCTGCTGATTGCGTATTTTGTGTCACAGACCATGTCACTATTGTTGTTTACAGATTTTGTGTGCCTAACCATGCCACCTTTAATTTATGCATATTTTTTGTCACTGTCATTTTTGCTGCTTGCATATTTTGTGTCACATGACTATGTCGCTTTTGCTGTTTGCATATTTTGTGTCACTGATTATGTTACTTTTGCTGAGCAAATTTTGTGTCATTGACCATATCACTTTTGCTAAGCAAATTTTGTGTCATTCCTATCATGTTTGCATGCAATGTTAATGTTATATAGTAACAGTTTAGTTTTTGTTTGAATTGGTGTATAGTTTGCATCTTTTATGGTTATTGTTGTTATTGTTTTGGGGTTTAATGACATTTCTCAGTGCAAGATAGGTCATACATGGCAGTCGGTATAACTGGTAGAGGAAGAACCCAGGGAAAACCTGGTAAAAACTACCAATGAGACTTCAACCAACACCGACAGGTGATATGGTAATGATCAGTAAAGACAAGTGCTTTAAACTACTCTGTCACCTGGGACCCCTTTGTGGTTATTACATGACATTTTAGTTGTTGTAGGGTTTAATGCCATTTTTCAGCACAAGATAGGCAATACATAGTGTCCAGTATAAATGGCGGATGAAGAACCCTGGAAAACCCCAGAAAGAACCACTGACCCATCAGAAGCTACTGGCAAGCTTTTTCACGTACCCACATTGGTTGAGCCCGAGACTCGAACCCACGCAGACAGAGGTGAGATGGAAGTGATCCGTAACAGTGAGTACTTTGGACCACTCTGCCATTCGGGGCCCCGACATTTTAGTCATTTTACATTTTCATTAAAGATATACAATGGTGACAGGTGCACCCCGTGGATAAAGTTCAAAGTCGTAGTAAATGTACTGATCTAAAGTTTGCAAAGCCTTGGCAGTCCAAACTCGTCAGATGAAAAGTCAGTAATCTATAGCTTTTGACTATATCTCGAATTCCCTTCAGTCTGGTTTGATTTACACAGATGTAGAAGGCTTTCCAGATGAGAGCAATCACAGCCCCCAAATGAATGCAGGAACAACTTCCTTTTGCTCTTGCAATCTCTTAAGATCAAGAAGATTACCAGTCATCTGTCCAACAGATTCCAGATCCCAGTAACTCTAGAGAATTCATTTTAGAAAGCCAGCTGACAGCATCCTTCTCAGCCTGTTGGTATGGAATGCTCTTGTACACATATCAAGTAGAAGCCCCAACAAAATTATGACTGCCTCACTTTTCTTTACACTAGACTGCAAAGTGTTCCAGGTACGCCACTTTGAAGTTGGTGAGGAATATTGTAAGTGACCTCATCTTTGCATGACGTGGCTTCATTTGCAGTCGTCAGACTTGCAGAGAAAGTGGGTAATGATCCTGTTTTGGAATTGACATGCTGCGTTGCAAGGACAGTTAACTAGGCATCTCACCACACAAGTAGATGCGTTGACTGCCTCGTGCGACCTTGATTTCGTGAGATAGGATGCTTTCTATTGCTAGTCTTCACTCGACACCATTTCTCAGTGGTGCCAACATCATGACCGTTTCCTACATGAGGTAGACGGTCAAACAAGAATCACCTCTTCAGCTCGTCTTAACCTTTCCATTGCCCGCCTACATTTAGACCTAGAGACAATCTGACAGTCACAAGAAGGCAAAGGACAAACTCCAATCAACAGTCATTTCTCCCACAACAGTAGATTAGTTGGCAGCAGTCGTTACAATTCCAAAAACTGGTCTAGTAAAGGAGAAAGAAAAACCATTTTCTTCTCCAAACAAACGCCATTGACCCTTTGATCTAGCCAAACACTGACAAAATTCCTGTACGTGCCAGGATCTTCCATTGTCTTCAAACTTGTATGACAATGAATAGATGATCCAAGTTTCAGAGGGGCTTCGGGTTTTGTTCAGCCAAGTCCCTCCTCTTTTGCCCATATCTTCAACCGACCACAAGAAAGTCTCAGTTTTGCTGGAGACCCAGACTGCTTCGCAAGCAGGCATTGAAATCTCCATGTTTTATTTAAAATGTGTTCTAACGCCATAAGTGAAAAGAAAGTTCTGGCCGGTAATAGAATTATGTGGGCTCAACAAGTTTATAGCCACGCCAAAGTTCAAGATTGAGAAAACAATAATTATTTCTTTCCATAATGAGGGATGAGTAAGTTATCCGTCTCAGTTTGACAGATGCCTACTTTCATATTCTGATTCACCCATCTTCGCGTAAATTCTTACTGTTCTCATTTTATGGAATTATGTATCCAACTCAATCTCAGCCGATGTGCATCGTCGTCTGCAGCTTCAGGATACCTGACTGACATCTTTTAGAAACACTTGATAAGTTCTATTTTGGGTCAAGATGAAATAGTGTCGTATCAGTAATACACAAGATGTTGCTATTGCGAAGCTTACTCTCTTCCAGACGTAAAGTACCTGCAACCATATGATGAGAATTCATCCTCCTATTAGATAACCTTCGTGAAAGCTAGCGAGTCTAAACCACGACCCTGGCCAATACTCAATAGCCCTGATTCATCTTCCAGTCACATTACAGCTGCTTAAAATACTTCGAAGAGAAACTTTGGCTTTGCTTTGTGTCATATGTCGCAATTTTAGCATTTTCAGTATATGCATCGTTTTCACCATGTGAAGCTATCCTTGGATTAAGTTTTCGTCCTGTTTGGAATCTGCTCTCCCTCTCTCTCTCTCTCTCTCTCTCTCTCTCTCTCTCTTTTTATTGGCAAGTTTTGATTACAATCTTGTGTTTGAGAATTATTTTGTTCCTTTTCTGTATTTAATTATCCCAGTCCTTGCGGATTTGGTCCGCGGACTCGACTTGATTCGGTTTTATTGTTTGAATACAGTAATGAATCATCGGAATTCTGTTTCCATTTAATCTGACTTTTGCTAGATTTATTCTGTAAAAATAAAAACAATGAGAAATACAGCATCTTGAGGCTTAATGTTGGTACTCTAATTTACAACAATTTCCAAACCACAAGATATTTGGCATGATCAGTCAAGTGGTAGAGGGCCAGATTCATTCAAGTTTGATAGCTACTCAAAATATGAAAGAAAATCGACTACTGGATGTTTACAATGCTCCTTAATGAATGTTTCGACGATTTTTACTTCACTTGGCCCCAGTGCTTGTCTAAAAAATTAAACCCACAAATCTGTATTGATACGAATTGTGGGTAGGATGTCACCAGTTTATTAAAATGTATAATTCTCATGCATGCAAATCTTTCCGGAACACACCTGCGTACAGTTTAGACACTTGTATTTGGAAACAGCCAGACCTTGCGCGAAATTAAAAAATGGCCACAGGACATACGGTTGTGTTATTCCACGTAGATTTACAAGTTGTCAAACATAAGTTTTTTATCAGGAAATATTATGTACATATTGCAAAAATAACCCTTAAGCCGACGGTAACTCAACAGTCGCGAGAAGTACTGGTAAGTGTATAAAATGAAAACTGATGTGTGCAGACTTGTCTGCAGATATTTACGTTTTAATAAATAGGTGAGATCAGCCGCAAAAAAACTTAAGAGTCATTATTATTACAGGCGTGGATCTGAATTGTCAACCTATCCCAATGCCAGATGGGCTTATGGTATGGTCGTTCATCCATCGTAAAACGTTCACAGTTATTTTAAGACCGTTTCTGAAAACCGCTTGACCAAGTAGTACATAATTTTACATGGAGCATTTTGTCTTCAATGTCTTTTTATACAAATGCGTCATCCAAATGGCCAGCATTACTAAAACTAACACATTTTAACATCTTTTTCCAAAATGTCTCATTTGGATTTGACCAAATCGTATAGAAAATATTATGACTTAAAGGTCTTTCAAAATTATTCAAATGATGCTGATGTATCTTCAGATATGGACAAAATTACTATAAAAAAAATAAACTTTAAACGACTAGAACAAACAATCTGAAAAACAGCGACCGCTTACGGGTCATGTTCTGGTAACCACTGAAAAAGGCAATAGAAATTCAACTTTCAGAATAAAAAAAAAATTTAAAAAAAACAAAACAAAGTGAATCAAGTTGTTCTTCAGCCATACAACTCTGTATCCCGAACGCGAAGATGTAGACTTCATCTGATTGGCTGATAAAATTAGCGATTATTGCAATAACAGGTCACCAGAAAACGACCCCTACGCGGTAGCTGTCAAATCTTTACGTAGGACAGTGGAAATCTGATTTTAATCGGGTTGATGATCTTGTCTCGGACTGACTGAGTATGTTGCCACTCTGGGAGGACATTTCTTAACCGTTTTTAATCAGGCTTCGAATTTGTGTTTCTGTAACAAATATCTCTTCTTTTCATTTAATTCTTGTCGAAAAATGATTCATGTATTTTCAAAGATTTTGGTGGGACATTAAAACAGATTTGCATAACACTGTAACAATTTTTGTTCCTGAGTAGTAAGTGTTATTTCGTAATTACTTATGCCTAAAAAGTATAGGAAATGGCTATTATTCCCCACAAACTTTGCTTTTGTGACCAGGACAATGATATTTTGAAATTTACCTATTTCCAGTGAGAAAACGGGAGAATTTGTGTCTTTTCGTTCACATAAAGTTAGAAAAACAACATATGAATCAAAATTAACATGTATTTATCCTAAAGTAATACAAAGATGACCACAAAAGATTTAGAAGTGAGTAGTTTTTCAAGATTTACGATTATACTGTAAATCACTTTCACGAATCAGCTCCCAATTGTAGTCTCCCATCATGTTCTCGTTATACTGTCCTTGGTAGCGGCGTTCAAAGTCCAGTATATCCTGGTGGAAGCGCTCGCCTTGCTCTTCCGAGTACGCTCCCATGTTCTCCTTGAATTTATCAAGATGAGAATGAAGGATATGGACTTTGAGGGACATCCTGCAGTCCATTGTTCCATAGTTCTTCACCAGTCTCAACCAGCTCCACATAGTTTTCGGCCTTGTGATTGCCCAGGAAGCCCCGAACAACTGCGACAAAGCTGTTCCAAGCCGCTTTCTCCTTACTAGCGCGCTTCTTGGGAATTCACTGCGTTCCAGGATCTTCTTTATCTGTGGTCCGACGAAGACACCGGCTTTGACCTTTGCCTCAGACAGCTTAGGGATGAAGTCTTGAAGGCACTTGAAGGCTGCCGACTCCTTATCCAGCGCTCTGACAAATTGTTTCATAAGGCCCAGTTTGATGTGCACTGGTGGCATCAGCACCTTCCGGGTGTCCACCGGTGGCTCCCACTTGACGTTGTTCCTTCCCACAGAGAATTCGGTCCGCTGTGGCCAGTCCCGCCTGTGGTAGTGCGCCTTGGTGTACCTGCTGTCCCAAAAAGCAAAGATAGCAGGGAAACTTGGTAAAACCGCCTTGGAGACCCATCAGGAATGCTAGCATTTTGAAGTCTCCGATGACCTCCCAGTCGTACTCATCATACCTTAAGGCGTCCAGCAAAGTCTTGATGCTGTTGTAATCTTCTTTGATGTGCACCGAGTGAGCCAGGGGAAAAGACGGGTACTTGTTCCCATTATGGAGCAGCACGACTTTGAGGCTCCTGGATGAGCCAGATGAAGAGGCGCCACTCATTCTGGTTACAGGCGATTCCGATTGCCTCGAACAGACTGGTTACATTGTGGCAGAAGCAGAGCGCATCTTCACGAGTGAAGAATCTGGAAAAAGCTTGGTAACGTTTCCTCTGATCTGTGACTTGCATACTTTCATCCAACAAGTTCCACTGCTTGAGCCCACACGTCAAAAGCTCGGCATTGGACTTGGTGAGACCAAGATCTCTGATCAAGTCGTTGAGGTCTTTTTGGTTGGGGTAGTATGGTTTTCTCTCCTCAGCTCCACCTCTGAAATTGTCATCTGGATCTACAACGTTTTCCTCGCTGTCTGACTTGCTGCTCTCTTCTAAAGACGGCTGCTCTCTCTCCGGACGAGTGGGTACGGGGAGCTCAGGGCAGTGTGGCACCAGGGCGATGGATGAAAGAAGGTCTGGATACGTGATAGCAGGTGCATTCTTGCCAGTCCGACGTTTGGAAGGGTCCACCATGCAGAAGTAGCAGTTGCTTGAGTGGTCAGTGGGTTCCCGCCAAATTCTTGGGATAGCGAACTTCATGGCTCTCTTTTCCCCTCTGTACCATCTTACAAAAATACATTTATTTCACCCATGACTAATGTGTAAGAGATTCTCGCAACATTTTTCATATATGATATATTTTTCAGTAATATTGAAAATTGTAAAACATTTTAAAATTAAGAACTTTTACAATTTTAACAATTTTAACAATTTTATAACATAAAATTCCGAGCAACAATTGTCCATCTTACCTCCAGATTTTTTTTTTTTTTTTTTTTTTTTTTTTTTTTTTTTTTTTTTTTTTTTTTTTTGCAGTGCTCGCAGGTGAAATGAGGTGCCCAGGGTTCGTCTTGATCCCCGACAGGCATGCCGAAATATGCCTTGTAGGCCTCACACATCTTAACAGATGCTTCCACGGAGTATTTTTTCGCTTTTGTCTTGATAAATTGGCCGCAGACATAGCAAAATGCGTCTGCTGGATGCTTGCAGCCTCTTGATGCCATCTCAGAAAAATGCAGATATGTATCCACTTATGCAGCTGGAACTAAACTGAACTGGTGGGCTTAAGTCCCCTGTATTTATACTACTATTTTTATTACTGGAAAGTTCTAGAAAGTTCTAGAAGTTACTCCAAGTTTACTCAGCACTGAATGTATCTGGAATGTTCTGGAAAATAGGTAAATTTCAAAATATCACTGTCCTGGTCACAAAAGCAACGTTTGTGGGGAATAATAGCCATTTTCTACACTTTTGAGGCATAAGCACTTAGGAAATAACACTTACTACCCATGAACAAAAAAAGAAATTTGCTGCACGGTATTATGGGAATGTAATGTTATAATATCAAAAAGATTAATATTAGTACGACATTATGGTGGTTATGGGAACTTTACAACAATTTAAAATTATGCCAATTTTGAAATGTGGTTCTATGGCAGTTGTGGGAAATGTAATGTTCAAAACGTACATTACATTTCCCACAACTGCCATAGAACGTCTATGTGCAAGAGGTACATAATATTTACACACTGGACTGTTAAACGGACAAAACAAATTATACCGTCAAGGGAACATGTAAAGTTAAAACAACACATATTAATCAAAACTTCCCTTCATTAATCCGCATCCAATCATCTCTGACCAAAACCTATACCTGCTAGCCAGTGATAACTTAGAAGTGCTTGCACATACACAAACATACTATCAATGCCTTCTGACTCACCAGCACCTACACCAACTAACCAATACGCCGTTTTGACTGACCAACACCAACTCGGCTACTGACCAACCTACTGACCAACCAGAAGAGTTGGAGTGCTTATATATACACAAACAGACATATACCAATTAAAGAATACACCACCCCTATCTATTAATATGTATGTTTTGGAACGAACGGGGTAGCCCTGAAAAGGACCGTCGGTTTTAGCCCTGGCCACACTTGTCTTTAGGAGCCATATGTCCAAGACTGGGCGCTGCATGCTGCCCCGTCTTATTGTTCCAGTGTCTCCCTTTCCCTTAGCCTCTGCTGAATCTTAATTCGATTTTGGTTGAGACGATTCTGTTTTTGTTACCTCTTTATTTTTGCCCTCTCCCTTATGTCCTCCTCACCAGCTCTCTTGCTTTTATCGTCTCCACCTCCATCAGCTCTCTAATTAAACCGCAGCTGTTCTAGTCATGTTCATTTTGGTCCACTGAAATAAGCGCACAGTCTCATTTATCTTTCCGGCTTTGCTATACCGATTGATGCCAAAAGAGGAAAACGCGCCGCTAAATACAGTCTACAGGTAGATCGAAACTTATTTGAAGTTTCCAATCAAAACACGTATGACATATTTCAGGCAGGGCGTGTTTTTTATATCACCCAATCAAATTTCAGGAGAAAGTAAGCTATCATTTTCACATTAGAGGGCATGTCATGTGATTGTCCGATTCAACGATTCCTATCATCACTCACTGATATACTATCACACACACACACATACACAGACACACACACAGCGAAGTGTGTGGGATTTAAGATTTACATTTGAGAGAAATACAAAACATACACACATAAATCATACAATAATTTGACAATGATTGAGTAGTATCATCCCGATCTGGATGGCAAACACAAGATGATGAGTTTAAACAACACAGGAGGATGCATTTACACAACACAAAATGATGACTTTAAACAAAACAAGTTGATGCGTTTAAACAGCCCATGATGATGCGTTCAAACAACATATGATGATGCGTTTAAACAACCCATGATGATGCATTTAAACAACACATGATGATGCGTTTAAACAACACATGATGTGTCTCAACACAAGATTATGAGTTTAAACATGCCATGATGATGAGTTTAAACAACACACGATGATGCATTTAAACAACACAAGATTATGAGTTTAAACAACGCATGATGATGCGTTTAAACAACCCATGATGATGAGTTTAAACAACACAAGAAGATGAAGAATTAGAACAAAACAAGATTATTTGTTTAAACAACACATGATGATGAGTTTAAACAACACAAGATTATGAGTTTAAACATGCCATGATGAGTTTAAACAACATATGATGATGTGTTGAAAAAGCACATGATGATGCACTTAAACAACCCCTGATGATGAGTTTAAACAAAAGAATATAATGAGTTTAAACAATGCATGATGATGAGTTTAAACAACCCATGATGATGACTTTAAACAACCCAAGATGATGTGATTAAATAATGCATGATGATGCACTTATACAACACAAGATAATGCATTTAAACAACACATGATGATGCGTTTAAATAACCCATGATAATGAATTTAAACAACACAAGATTATGAGTTTAAACAACACATGATAATGAGCGTAAACAACCCATGATGATGATTTTAAACAACTCATGGTGATGATTTTAAACAACACAAGAAGATGCAGAATTTTAAAAAACCCAAGATTATGAGTTTAAACAACACACGAGGATGAGTTCAAGCAACACAAGATAATGAGTTTAAACAAAACAAGATGATAGTGATTTTAAACAACACAAGATGAGATTAAGCAACACAAGATGAGTTTAAGCAGCACAAGTTAATGAATTTAACTGCAAGATGATGAGTTTAAACAAAAACAAGAAGATGAAGAATTTAAACAACCCATGATGATGTGTTTAAACAACACAAGATTATAAGTTTAAACAACACAAGATGATGAAATAAATCAAACTAGGATGATGAGATTAAACAACACAAGATGATGAAATAAATCAAACTAG
>JAECUM010006605.1:0-44186 GCA_016617855.1 Megalonaias nervosa
TATATATATATATATATATCATAAAATAGAGACAATTAGCCATACATATAATTATATTGTTATAAAGGATATAAAAAAATTTTAAAAATATTTTAAAAAATTATACAATTTTATATAGTACATTGGTATTAAGGCCATTAGGAAGCTTATTCAACTTCCATGTAAACCTTTAAATCTCCATCAAACGCTTATTAGTTTATAAAAAAAAGATTGACAAAATATACCTACCTCGCGCCCGGATTTCTTTCCAGCTTTAAACTATTTCCGTGTAGAAATAGTTATTATTGAAGTAGCTTCTTCTCTATTCATCAAGGGACGCCATTTTGTAAATTAGTTAAAAGTCACGTGATTTATAGTTTATTCTCGTCCTGTGTGCAAAATGCGATGATGCAATGGAGCGATGAAGCGATGCGATGGAGCGATGAAATTACCATCGCTCCATCGCTCCATCGCATCGCTCCATCGCATCGCTTCATCGCTCCATCGCCCGGTGAAATACTACACGATGGAGCGATGGAGCGATGCGATGGTGCGATGAAGGGATGCGATGGAGTGATGAAGCGATGCGATGGAGCGATGCGATGGAGCGATGGAGCGATGCGATGGAGCAATGGTATTTTCATCGCTCCATCGCATCATCGCGTTATGTACACGTCACTGTCATTAGGTACGGGTTATGCACGCGATATGATAAGAGACTATTTACAACATCGCGACCTTTGATGAATGGATAAGAAACTGGTTCAATAGTAATTATTCCTACATGGAAATACTTCTGCTTTTGAAGTTGGAAAGAAATGTCTGTATGAGGTAAATATACCTTCTCATTCCTTCTATATGATTAGCATGCATTTTGTAATGTTTTAAAGGTGTTCATGTAACTTGAATAAGGTTCCTTATGATTTGTTATGGATAATGTAAGTTTATGGGAGCCGTGGAGGGTATGAAATAATTAAGCAGACTTGATTATCAGTATAATTTTCCTTCATTACCATAATGGATGCTTGGAAGTAGTTTTATATATTTTGCCTTAAACATACTTCAGTTTAATATTGTATATAATGGGATTTATATTCGTACTCTGTTACGACGAAGTCTTGGGGGGGGGAGGTGATGTCATGTTAATATAAAGGTGGGATAAGAGCAGAGTATATATATATATATATATATATATAAGGTTATACAGTTAGAGTATATATATATAGTTATATACAAGTATATATATATATATATATAAAGAACAATTAGGTTATGAATTCACCAACATTTTGTGCAGCACAATAGCAACCCATTTGTCGTCGGGTACCTGCCCGTGAGATCACGCTTTTCATTTCGTTTGATAACTGGAGTTTTATGGAATGTAGATACATGACACTTGGTGGATAGGTTACACTTTCAGTAACGAGAATCGTTGTAATAGGTATGAGTACTTGGTTACAGAAGTCAACAGTCATTGTCACGTGGTGGTGGGGCCAAATGGTTGACATATTACAGAAGTTACTTTCCTTTCCTAATTTTCTAACAACTTTCATGCATTTTTTCAATATGTGCTGTCGGCTGAGGTCAACGAGTATGAACTATACTTTTCTTCAACAGCTATCGCCATTTAAAACGGCACTTACGGCGTCTGGGATTAAGAAGACGTGGAAACTGGAACGCGAATAATGTCCAATGTGCACTTAAGGTACTATTACGTCTAATAACATTTGACCTTCTATAAAAGTATCAGAGTAGTATTTAAAATGTATGTCTCATGTAGATATCTCAGATAATTTTGAGTCGTATAATACATATATAGACGCCCATATGTTTCACGTCGGAGAACATATGGAGTCAAAGCGGCAAATCATATCTTAAAATTATCCATGAATGTATAGGTAGGTGTGTGTTGGGGTAACATCCACAGAAGCGGTTGACCTCAGTTTCTAAGATCATAACAGGAATTAACATTATGCCATAGATTAATATGATGAAACGGTGTGGGGTCATCATGGGAAATCCTATGTTAAAAATTCTCCGTAGGTTGAATATTGGGGGTGCGCATTTTAACATTGTTAGAAGCGTGACTTCTTCTCCATTTATGAATATCAGTGTATGATCAGGATATCGTTAAATTACATTACGATACTACGATATTATTAATAGAATTAGGAACTTGGGTAAATTGTAGTTCAGTAATTTGTTAGCAGCATTAAGCAATGAATAGTCTTTTTTCATAGCTTTTTTGTGCAATCGTCAGATTTAATTATTCCAGGCGGAAATGGAAGGTAGCGGTCGAGTTCTTGGATGTCGAGCAATGTCCCATAGGCTTTTTATAGACATGGAATATCCATAGGGACGTAACTAATCGGAATTATATTTCTTGTATTTGTTTCTACTTAAATGTCATATATAAAATACTTGTAAATTTTGGGGGTTTCATTAATGCATCGTATTAATGTTTTCTATTACATGTGTGTAATAATTCACTGAATGTTGTATATGAGGGTGTCTTTCCATTGTCAGTCATAAGCTATGTATTTTTCATTCAATCATATTGAAGGATGAAAACATGATATCATGCCACTCAAGACGTGTCAAACTGGTTTAACAACTAATTATCTTCCTTAGTTGCAGGGACGCCGTTCTCCGATTTCAACATCTGTTGGATCCTGAAGGTGTAGATACAAGAGCCAGACATTGTCTTACAAGAAGGGTTTATTTCAATAAGGGACCAAATTATTTAGTACATGTTGATGGCGATGACAAACTCAAAAGATATGAATTTGGCATTCATGGTGCTCTGTGTGGGTAAGATGGTTATTAAGAGATAGAAGAACGTTCATGCTGTTATTCTTACACCTGAAATGTAATTCTCTTTCCTTTAAAATTGAATTTGATCCCTTTCCTGATGAGCATATTTGGGTTGCTTTTGAATATCTGAGAACTACACTTGAAACTGAACCTTATGTTGGACATCACTGGAGGTCTGGGAGAGTAAATATGACTTGTTTCAGTAATATACTATTATGAAAATCCTTTTGTAGAAATTAATTGTCATCGTTTTTCAGAAGAATCATGCCTGTTCCTTAAAATTTTACAATGAACTTTGTTCGAGCTCATAGAATCTGCGCCACAAACTGGATTCGCCAGAAACAGGAAAGTTTTAAAACATAATTCTGTTAATCAGTGACTAATGTTTGGCTGAATAACACAAAAGAAAGGGTTGGTCTATCTACTTTAATGGCTAGATTACAACTGCTTAAAAGGAGAAAACAGACACACGCTAGTTTCTCACGCTAACGTTATCATAAGGCATATAGGGTTACAAATGAGTGTGGAGCTGACCTCATGTGACCTATAACTGTCAGATCATTTGTAGCAACAGAATGTTAATACCGTATTAACACAGTGACCGTGATAACATCAACATCGCATGTTTATGTCCATCTTTAAAGTGAAAGATCATTGGACTATCTTCTGTGCTATTACATATTTAGCTTATTTGCTCGATCTTTATGACCTAGTATGGGCTTAACGGTCCTTTCACCTTTTCATTCGTCACCATAATCATTGTCTTAATATGCCGATTTAGTTATATTTAGGCCATCATCATTTAATTCTGAAATATTTCCTTGTTCTGCAGTTTCCTTGTAACGTTGATGCTTCGAAAGCTCACCGGTATAAATAATTTCAGATTTTCCAGAAGAGTTCTGTGGTTGAATGTCGCAAGAACAAACAACGATCCACGTGTTATTGCCTCTTATTTTCTGAACTATTTAGAAGAGATCCAAGGTATTTTATATTGCAGCCTAATATATTTTTAAGGTGATATAATTTTAACTTGAAACTCCTTTTAGTGAGATGAAATTGCATCCAAATGCCCATTAGGTGGATTTGTCGCTATCAAGTAAAACAATGCTGCAATCATTGTCATGCCACAAATAAAGTGAGCGAAATGATATGATACTTGATGACCACCTATTTCGACATCATTGAATCAATGTTTTGAAATATCGTCACACCGCTATTACGGCCCATGTTGCTAATAATATGCTGATCATACTGTAATGGATCATCTTCAGTAGCATTAGACACCCCTGGATTTTAGGATTTTAAAGTCCTTTTTTGAATACATGTCTTTATATCAAGTGAGACATACAGACAGATTATGCATCTTGTGTAAGTGAAGAATAATACTCAGCTCGTGAAAACATTGCAATATTCGTTAGGATATATATGATAAAATATGTAATCTATTCATGTATCGAACTACATATAATAGGGTTTCCTTGGTTTATTCTTATTTTCTTAGTTACCGTGTGTGTGTGCGTGTGTGTGTGTATATATATATATATATATATATATATATATATATATATATATATATAATAGGCGTTCCTCGGTGTGTTAGAGTGGATGCAGGCACTGAAAATGGATATATGATCAATATGCAAAAGTCCTTGCGATGGCATCATGAAGATGACAGGTGTGGTGAAAAAAGCGTTATTATCGGAAGCTCACCTTCCAATCAGGTAATGGTGGCATTTTAGATAATCCGTTCGTACCGAATACACCATTTTGTACTTTTTTGCTGGATATTTAGAGAGCAGCAACAGCTATTGGCTTTAACACAAATTATACCATACAGAATTTAGAAATGGAAAGGGAAATTACACTCATTCATGCTTAAGAAGAACACGAATACTTCTAACATTCTAATTTATGAAGAAAGCAACGTCATCAA
The DNA here is from genome assembly GCA_016617855.1 of Megalonaias nervosa. Classification (NCBI taxonomy): domain Eukaryota; kingdom Metazoa; phylum Mollusca; class Bivalvia; order Unionida; family Unionidae; genus Megalonaias; species Megalonaias nervosa. The sequence goes on from JAECUM010006605.1 coordinate 4,727, forward strand.
TGTAAGATTACAATGCCCCTTTATGATATTGATTTGAGCGCACATATTCAACCGATCTGGTGTTGTTCTTATAATGATAATCCCATATATTATTAGGCAATAGTCAATGGTAGCCACATCCAATTTATTTTTAAGGTTCAGCCTATATACATTTAGAACTACTGCTTTGAGCAATGTTTCTTTGGACGTTGATCCTTGCGTGAGTTATTCATCTATGTGTACTTTCAGGTTACTGTAACTGACAATTCACATGATAATGTTTCAAATCAATAACCTTTTCATACAGATTGTAGACATAGGGTTGTGTGTCAATGAGTGGAGGTGTGGTCACTCTAAAGAATTAAATACACTGCCCAACCATTGACACATAGCCATGCGTTTGTAAAGAACAGAACGATGGTGGCGCAGCCTCCGAGAGATGGGCATTGGATTTTTGATAGATATTTTCAATGATATGGATGATGAAGGGGTTCTCCACAGCGAACCCCGTTCATATGTAAGTGAAAGGTACTACTATTTTTCATTTAAGACTTCAATATGAACACATAGTAACAATTTGGATACATATACTGGTACGGTAAATGAATCAAGATGTTCCATATAATTTGCTTGAAAAAGATGAAATTGATATATTTGGTAACTATTTATAGACCCGATGTTTGGTTATACTATGAGACTATATTTATAAAAAGCGACTGTCACCGAACTGTTAATACATTTCTTAAACTTATTGTGACGTTATTGACAAACTTTGGTCGTTTAAATTCACGTGTTTGGTCTCCAATTACAAATAAATGTCATAATTTCTGTCATGAAGTTATATAACCTGGAGCATTTGAGTCCTCAGTGTCACCATATTAATAATACCATGCTCCTTCTACATTACAGAGAATGCCTAAGATTTTGCTTCATGCAAGTAATCCAAGGCGAACTTGATCAAATAAGAACCGAGTGGAACCAGCACAAAATCAGAACACAGGGTAATGAGGGTAGTCCAGATGGAAAACCTGATATGCTTTTTTTTTTCACTCTGAACTGTTTGGTAGGAATGTTCTACCATAGTAACCATTACAAAACGTTTTAGTATTATCAATAATGAAATGGTATTAAAATACTGAACAAATATTAATGTAAAATATAAGTACTATTAATATAGCAAGATAATTTGTATAGACACGTTGACTTTAATCTTTGTTTACTTAACAGACGTTATATACATGTAGTAGATATTACATACATTAGGTGCATAGCGGCTATTGGCAATTGCGTTATACCTGACAATTAACCTACTTCATTATATATAAATCATAACAATCATCACAAGTTGGAGTTATAGTTTTTTCTCATAACTTATCACAATTGCAACTTTCAACCTTTAGAAACTAAAGGTAGTACCAGTACATGGAGTTGATGAAAGTGAGTCATGGATGGGGAGAGATGAAACCCTTGAAGTTATCGGAAAAACAGAAGTCATGATATGTGCTGTGTGAATAATTCATTCCTTTGTATAATGTTAATATATCCAAGCATTAAAATCATTTTGTGATGACCAATCAACAACAGGATGTACTGAAGCAATGCATCGCCGATTTATTTCATTACTTGACGAAGGTGGGAGACAACAACCTTCAACTTGTCACGATGCTTTGAATCTATTAGCATGGCTCATACCTCAGCTGTAAATTCATTTAATCTAGGAGAATATTGTCCTTTTTGAAAAGGAATTGTTGTGAACTCTAACATCAAACTGTAAAATGCCAAAAAGAATTTCACAAAAAGTGCAAAGAAACGTTTACTACTTATTATTTGTTTACTTGTGTGTGGAGACACTATTGAAGTGTTTGCTGCTAAATGTATCAAAAAAGAACATTTAAACATATCTTGTACCTACTTCATTTTGGAATGAATTAGCATTAGTTGACATAGATATTAAATATTAATATTGCTGTTTTTGTGCTGAAAGGATAATTTTTTTCGCCCAAATATTTGTATGATTTTGTTTTGCAATGAGTTAGCGACGTCGATAAATTAATTAACACACAGCAAATCTAAAGCATTGAAAGGGTTCATCTGCTCCATAGAATCTTTTCACGTGCATAATAGAGGAGATATGAATTCAAAGCACAATAAAATGAATTGAATCTGTTATCAGAAATTACGAATTGCGCTTTTCCCCCCGACGACCGCTCCGGTGGCTTAAGTGGTTATAGCATGTGCCTCGGATGCAGGAGGTCGCGGGTTCAAACCCCGGTAGAGTCATACCAAAGACTTATAAAAATGGTACATGCAGCTGCCTCGGTTGGCGCTCAGCATTAAGAAGTTACTGTTAGGACTGGTCGGCCTGGTGTCAGAATAATGTGATTGGATGGGACATGATACTACATGCCCCAGTGCTAGACATCACTATAAACTGCCACACTGCAGACATCGTACCGATATAACTAAATTTGTTGAAGCTACGTTAAACATCCAAATCACACACCCACACATTTTCTCTAGATGCAAAGTCTTCATTGTGCAGCAGTAATTAAAGCACAAGTTTTAGACAATAAAAAAAAAAGCTGAATCGATGTTCAATAGTTTATGATATTGATACAGATAAAGAGACAACTGATAAACTTGGTTCCTTCAATATGCATAGTATCAGCACATGCGAATATACTTATGTCTCTATTTACACACTAAAGAACAAAATTAACATCATGTGAGCAAAAAATAAATGCAATAGACAAGTTAGCATCAGCTATATAAATGAAGCATAAAAGTTGCAAGGAAACAATGTATACTAATGCAAATAGACAGCCAATTAAAGAACTTTTATTTTACTTCAAGGTGCCTAAAAGTAGAAAATAATAGCATAGACTTTTGTGTGTCAGTTTAAACCTTAAAAATGTAGCATTTCTGAAATTTTGAACACAAAATAAATCAAACGAAACAAGGCACCAACGATGAACCTGAATCATTACATTTGCAAGAAAACGATGTATATTGATGCACACACATTCAGCTGATAGAATACTTCAATGTGTCCTTATAACTTTACAAAAGAACATTCATCTATTTTTAATATAAAATTTAAAAAAAAGTCAGTATTAACTTTATAACTAATGCACAAACGTTGCAAGGCAAGAATGTATATTGATCTTGTTTACTTCACCTTGCCAAAAATAATCAAAGAAGAATATAAACCTTCGTGTGTCAATTTACATCGTAAAAAGTAAAAACATTTATTCCTTCTGAACACAAAATAACTTTAAGAAACAACTTATCATCAACTACATAAGTAAAGTATAAATGTTGGAAGGAAAATATTTCTATTTATGCAAATAAGAAGCCAATCATGAAAATTCTTATATACTTAAACTTGCCAAAAGTAGGGGGAAAATAACAAATGCCTTGTCAAAAGAAATGAAATAAATCGAGCAAGTCAGCAGCAAGTACATAAATGGATCAAGACTTTGATAGGAAACTATATATTTTTTCATTTATTGTCACAAATTTGCATCTTGTTTCTATGCTTACCCTAAATTTAATTACTTTGAAAACTTGAAATAATAAAAGTGCCAATAACACATATATTCGCGTGCAAAAGAAAGAAATGAAGGAAAAACACAAATGTAATAACGATATTAATAAAAGGACCAATGTGTTACAGAATCGATACTGCCCCTTGATAATACAATAAAATCTAAAATTTACCAATAATAGAATGAAACAGTTGTTCTTAGTCACTACAGTTTCAATGCAGACCTACACACGATACGAAAGCTTTTAGCAAGTTAACATGTAACTGTACAGTTACATCATTCAAGGTGAAGTTAAGCCAAATGAAATTCCCCACCCCATTCAACTGCTATGATCAGTCTTCTCTTCAGTTCATCCGGATTTTCAACACCTCTTGGAAGCTCCAGGGATATGCCACAGGTGTGTGCTACGGGCAATTGCTTTGCATCTGTCACGAAGTCGATCTCAAGCTTTTTATGGAATCCTAAAGGCAGGATCTCACTGGCATCTGTCCAGAACGCAAATAAATCGCAGAGCGTCACTTCAGTTGAATCTTCTAAAAGAAAGAATTTCAATTTTAGGTATCCAAATGATATGTATAGGTCTTCATGAGTGTTAGTTGTAATGAACTGTAACGAAAGTATTTTAAGATATGGCACTTAATGAAAACGATGCTAAAACAGTTCTCACATTATTTACATTTATAGAACATATTAGATTCAATAACTTTCTACTTCGAATCTGCAACTTTTTTTGGCCAAAATGTTTTGTGAAAAATATATGGCATGAAAGTCAAACATTACCCATACAGTCTTGTAGAAAGACCTCAAAAGAATAAATTGTATCATCCTCTAGTTGTTTGTCGTTTGATCCATCTGGGCTGTAGTTTATTTGCAAAATGCCTTTTATATCATCAACTGTAAGTATTGTTCTTCTGTGCGCGAACAGAGTGCTCATTTCATCTTTGTGGCAGGTAACAATATCCAAGAAGTCTCCTAAGTTCAAACCAGTCTGAAACTGTGCTATTTCCGCATGTAGCCTAAAATGAAGACAATACTTTATATAAATGTCAAATTGTGTGTGTGTGTGTGTGTGTGTGTGAGTGTGTGTGTGTGTGTGTCCAATACAACATGTTTCAGAAGGTGTAAAAATGGTTATTATAAACTTTTTTAAACTAACATTTTATGGTAAAATAATACAACTAATATTGATCAGAGCGAAAAAAAAATTCCGTATTTATTTTATGTAAAGGCCTTTTATAAGATATGAAAAAGAATATGTTCAGGAATATGCAGGATTCGAACGAAGGAAAAAAAACCCAACGTATAAATAAATTCGTTAAAACAGCTTATGATACTGAATTACATGTGGAAAAATCTTTTAATTTAAATGAAGAAGTGCCTTTCACCCATTACATGTTATATAGCCCCATTAGAACTTGAAACTGGGTGATTTGGGATGTTACCCTTATTTCAACGGACATGTTGCAATAGTTCCGAGAGTATGGAAAGCAAAATACATGTTATGCTTTCCGCTTTATATACAGATCAACAATTCTGACTGTTGTACATGAAAAAGATATTTTGATAATTCTTTTATGAACACGACAGAGGAATCTAAGTTTGTATTTTTATTTTCAATCCCCATATATATTTTAGAAACGCGAAAATCTGCGACGATGTTTAAAGTATATGATATAGTTTCACCTATAATGTTTATAATATATATTTGATATTAGAGTCTCTCGTAACTCTTGTAAGAGTTGCTAATGTACATAATGATATTTCTTATATACCTCCAATGTTGTATACGTTGTATAGAGGTGATACTGAAACTCTTTTGCGTGTTTCATCTTTTATTAACTCCAGTGTTAATTACTTCGAACTGTAATGGACTCGGGAATTACAACATTGCTGGAAAAGAAATATACTTTCATGTTTGTGGTCGTAATGCAATAAGAGATCGGCTAGGCTACTCTGCATTAATAAATCACTAATTGTAACAATAATTCCAGTCTATCGAATTCAGTTTAGCAAACAGTGAAGTAACTGGAATGAAGTATGTGCAAAATGCTAAAACATTTTCAACAGAATATCAGCTGCTTATAAGGAACTCCTTAATACCCATTACCAATTACAATCATACATGTACAAAAAAATGGATCAGAATGATGTGACCATCTTCTGTCTTATGACTGGAATATATTTATAAGCAAATATATTTCGCCATATATTTCCACACCACAAGCAATTCGAATGTTACAGTAATTAAAAAATATGCTACCTGTAGTACACACTATTTTTGATAATAAGGTTAACTAGTCTCAGCTTTCTTTCCTGATTTAATGTTGTTATTAGTGGCAATCCCTGTTCTATTATCCCGTTGGATATCTCATCTATATCTCCAAGGCTTGTGGCATCTTGTATCTGTTAGAAATAAATAGTTTACAGTCAATAGTGGTAGAAAGAACGAAATCTTAAAAAAAAACTAATGTATGGAAGAAGTTAAAGTGTGTGCAACTTTTGACTTTGAGCAGTAGGGTTGAATACGTCACAGAATGAAACTTCAGACTATCAGGCAAAAAGACTTTAAAATATTAAATTCATAAATATTTAACTTTCATAAAACGAAAACAAGGGACACAAAGATCAGATATGGCTAACATGGTAATCTTCACGTTTATTTCCAGAAATATATATTTATTCCTTACAAGACGCATGTTACCTGTGAACACATTACATTTCAGATGTCCAATCCAGCTTCACACTTGTATAATCCACCCTAGGATCCATGGTGGTATGATTTTTGTATTTTGTTTAAAAGTTGTATTTTGCAATACAGACGCCTGATGATGCCGGAAAACTTGATTATTTTATGTCAGGCATGATTTGCAGGCGGCACAGTAACCAGTACACATGGATTTCAAAGGAAGTTTCTCTATCTATCCATAGAACGGTTAGTGCTCTATCACACAGTAACTCTTTGTACCCCGTTACCAACCATTTATTTTCGATTAGTTTGCTTGTATCCATCGTGTAGTGCTTTCTTCCTAAATGTATTAAAAGTTTCTTAATTAATCTATGTGTAGCTTTATAGTCCTGACGAAGGGAACTGGATGCAGAAAATTTGAATTTAGAAAAATTGTATTGTTATGTATTGATCTAGGTTGTTAATTTTAAATGCCTTGATGATACTTGATTTTGCATCTAAGTCTGTGACATCTTCAAGATTTGGTTCAAATTCTGTGTCACCAGTGACAATACCAAAATCTGTGTGACTCAGAAATCGAAAGCCAGGTCCGCCTTGCAAAATACTCCAAGCAATACACCTTCCTGCATACCAGGAAAACTTATTTTCAAGCTTTGATACACTGTGCTGGAAATTTGTCCCTTCAAGAATGTCATCTCTGATTTCTTTCATCAAAAGTCTGCATTAGAAATAGAATATTTTGATGGAACTCTAGGGTCAGAGAAATTAAATCATAAAAAATTTACTAGTATGCAAAATTGAGTCTAAACACAGAATTAATGGTAATCGGTTTAATTTCAGATTGTATCTATACATTATATGGCATCACATTACCAATAACAAAGAATTCTAGCAGTCATAAGAAAACCCAAACGAAACCACATGATGATGCCCAACTAGAATTAAAGCTAGTAGAGCAGAAACATGATATTAATAAGTTAAATTTTTGACACAATGACAGATGTTTCTCACCATGCTCCATCATTTTTAGATATGATGCATTTGTATACTGTACTGTAGCCATGTAATAAGAAGGTAAAGGGTACTAACTCCTTCAAAAAGTATTCAGATGACATCACCTAAATCTTACGCACCTCTGCATATGGTCATTTTCAAGTATGCAAAGTTTCAGCAGGATCCATTGTATTCTGTAGGAAGATTTGCCCCCTCAAAAGTAAATTGTCTTGTGACTTATCAATAAAGCATAAAAAGGGAATAACTCCTTCACAACAATTGCTTGAGCGATATGCGCACCTTCTATGGTGATAAGGAAGCCTGCAAATTGTCGTTGAGATCCGAGTTAAAATTGTCTGTGGAGTGGACTTCACCACATTTTGCGGCCGAAGGATAGATAGAAGGACATCACAGAAAGACATGTCTCCCGCATTAGTACCAAAGCAGAAACACATTATAGACACAATTAAATATTACCTGTAATATTCTCTCTTTGGCCCACCCGAATCTTCCCCAATCTCTCCGGCAAATATTACTTTCACAGGTTTAAAGAAACTAAATCCAGTTCTGGAAACTGCCCGTCTTGTGGAATCCAAAATCTTTCGTCGGTGAACAACAATAGTTACAGTCTCCTCTTCGTTATCATGGAAATTAGAACCAATCCATTGTTTAAGAATTTCGGCACAAGTTGGGATTCTTCTGAAATATAACAGGACATTAGGAATCTCCATTGCAAATCGTGAACTACCAGCAGATTGACTTATAAAGAAAAACTTGCAGGTTGTTCACAGAAAATGTTTTAAAATTATTTTTCTTGTTTTTATGTTGCTATGAACTATTTATTTGTCAACATTTCCATTATGAAATACACTTTTTGCTACTAATATCTTCTTTCATAAAATTACAAACAGTAACAGGTGACTGTAATAATATGAACTGGAAGCAATTCTTTGTATGGAATGCTACAAATAAATCTTTGACGTGCTAGAATTTGTAGGATTTAAAACGTTGTATGTTACACATATTGTCTCTAATTTGTCAATGCATAAATGTAATAAGCAGTCTTGAACTATATTCAACCCAATATAATGGTATCAGTAGCCCATTTTTACCTGGACCTCAGATCAGTAAAAGTTTGTAGTTGTGGCATAATTATTGAAAATGGTGAGATATTCCCCGGAACCAAACCTCTTGCCTGTCCGCAACCTGTGTTATTATGCAAAGCTCCGTAGAACTCGCAATTGTAATTTACAGGAAGTAGATAAATAGCCCAATACCATTATGAAATGTTCTAAGTCAGTTTAAGGTAAATGTTTATGGTATGGCATACTATTTTGGTCCCGGTTTTCTGCATGAATTAGTATGTCATAAATATTAATAGTGAAAAAAGGGCCACAACAAATTATGCCTGTAAGTGATATTGATCATATAAGAAAACGATACACCTTTTCTCATGAACTCTGACGACCTTTCAAATCTAATTAAAGTTCAATTTTGGGCCCACTCAGAAGTAAGGAAAAACCTTTGCAATCAACTTGCAGTAACATACACGCTCTAAGTACATTTGTTACAATGAACTTTAACCAGAACGTTTCAGTCCATGCCAAACATTGGGATTGCTATGTCTTTCTTCCTGCAACTTGAATCATAGTAGAGACAATAATTAGAACACTAAGAAAAAGCGAAATGAAACGTCTGTCACTATGTGGTCTCATCCTTTCTGTGATAAAATTAAGTGAATACTTTTTTATGAAGTAATATTTGACAAAGATTTAATTGCATTTTTATTTTGCATCAAAGAGTACTGTCATGAAATCACTGTTTTAAGAAAATACCCAAGACTGGCTTGAATAGCTGCCTGTAAATTTCTTTCATCATGGTCAAGCTGGGGATCTGTAAATGCATCTTTTCTTATTGCAACGAGGTTTGGATGTGTAGAATCCTGGTCTAGATGGGGCCCTGTAAAATCATCAGCTGTTATTGCAAGAGGGTCTGTAATTGTAACCCCTTGGTATAACTGATGTCCAGTCACTGCCTCTGATAATAGTGCAACAGCGTCTGAAGGCATGTCGTGCTAGTTATCTGCGCTAGCAAGATTTTGGTCAATGTGATGCTCACTCAATGTACTAGTAGTTGGTGAAGTTAGTTTTAATTAATTTACAGTCTCAGGAAGAAAATTAACAGTGGATTTTAAACATTTGACTATAGGGCTATCAGCAAGTAACAGGGTTTCCATTTAGATCTCCATGTCATAGAACAAAAGTCTTAACTGGTTACTGAAGCAGTCAAAACGTTACGTAATAGACCGATTATCTAAAAAGAACAACAGGATTACCGTTCATATACCACCATGAATTGACATATTATATGTACAAAACAGGATTACTGTTCCTATAACTATTTCTTGTGATATACTGTATGTACAAAAACAGGAATACCGTTCATATAACACCATAAACTGGCAAACTATGAACATGAACACAGTTTATACAGTACTTTGAACTTTGAAACTGAATCAGGTTATGAGTAGTAGAACACAAAATCAGTTTTGCTATACTTATGAATAACACATATTCCAAACTCCACTAGTGTACGCATGCGCTTCAATGCCATAAGGAAGGAAAGTGAAAAATAATGGCACCTGATTTAGTGACGGTGAAAGAAAATTATCCTTACCATGTTTTCTCTGAACGAACTCACAAGTTGCTCGAGTCCAATATTTGTTAAAATTTCAGAAATAGGATCCTGACATTCTGAAAATGACAATAAAACATCCTGTGTAGGTACTTTTTAAAGCCTAAGCCTCGACTAGGCTGATGAAGGGAAGTGAGCTTTTAAGGAAATGCGTATATGAAGCAGATAATGAAAAAATTTCAACAGAAGTCAATAGTCCAACAGGTTTAGTTTTGCAGGTCCATTATGACTGTCCGGCCGAGTAGCCATATTTGAACATTGCATCTGTGGAACTGGGAATTATTCTAACTGAATGATCGTATGAATCGGTCACAGCGTCATCACAGTTTAAATGTGCTTTATTCTGTGAAACATGTCAAATCACAGAATCCTACACCGCGAGATGTGAAAACACGAAACAGACGAGGACAGTTCCTGTTTGCTTTCGCATTCTGCATAAATGGACGCAGCGATGTGCTCCTCATTTCCGCTGATGTATTTAGTAGGCATAACTTGGTGGCGACCGGGATCGAACCCATGAAACCTGATACTCCAATACTCTACTTATGGAGCTGAAGAGGAAACCTCTCTAATCAAAAACAAAACACACCTGTACATTTTTTTGGTATGGGGTGGGGGTAGGTAATCCCGACCCATCAACACCTAACACCTTGGGGACGGTCACTGCCAGAACAGCCGGAGGAATTTTCTTCCTTAACCGAATTATATTTGTTGTCATTCTTGGATCTGCTTGGCACAAATTGGTGGCAACCGGAATTGAACCTCTGCCTCATAATTATGAGCCATGAGCTATATAAATGGTAATAACGAGGAAACCTTTGAAGATGAAGATATTAAAGATATTGCTAGAATCTACAACACTACAGTACATATATTTATATGCAAAACGATACAGCAAGAACTGAAGCACCCGCTCTAAATTCCTGCCTTTCATCATGTTTTATGCTTACCATATGCAGAGATGTATCCTTGTAAATTTGGAAGGTGGTTGTCTTTCGTATTGAGGGTTCCAAATAGGTGATGCAGGGTCAAAAGAGCGGGACTAGAGAAAAATAATTGGAAATGTGTGCGCACCAGATAATACTTTAAAGAAAGTATATGTGATTGTATTAATATAAAAGAAGCTGATTTTGAAATGAAAAGAAACATATGTTCCCAGATAAAAAGGGTTGTGTGGTGCGTGGAGACACTCCGCTCTAGAGCCGCCTAAGACGTATATGTCAATAGCCACACTTATTTTAATAATCTCTGCTGAAAGGTAGTTGAAAAATGTATGCATAGGACAATTAACATAGTGCAGCCACAATTATTGTATTCTGGACAGTATTTCTTGTTGCCTGTTTCCATTTCCTAGTCAATGAAGAATTTTTGTGTCAATATTTATACCAGAAACTTTGAAATATTGATATAACGCAGACACCAGAGATTTCTATGTACCATCAAACGTAAATCATCAGCATACTGAAAAAGAACATTGGCTATATTATCTATGTTAATTCCCCTAGTACTGTAATAGTTTCGTATCATATGGGTTTCAATGTCACCAGACAGGAAAAGAATATTTGGAGAGTATAAATCCTCTTATCTACATCCTTTTCAAACCAGCTGGAGGTCTTACTATTAATAATTACACAGGCTTTGATATTTGGATGAAAGGTTTTGTCCAATTTATCATAGTTAATTAAAAATTAAAAGTACAATATGCTATCAATAAAACTGTGTCAAATACTTAGCAACATGAATCAAAAGAGGCAGTCAAGACATATTGTATTTTTGGTATAAACTATTAAATCATAAATTTCTAATGTACACTCAAATGAAGTCGCAGTGCAAGCCTTTTCAGGCGCCCGGGGCCATGTTCTTTAGTGACGCCCCGCCGAGGTGTCTGTGGGCACTGTTCTTTACTTACTTTGCAACAGAGATCAGTTTTTATATCAATTGCCAACCTCTATCCAGTGCCGGATTACCCATTAAGCACACTAAGCACGTGCTTAGGGCACGAGTCCAACAGGGGCATCAGAAAAAAAGTAATTTGTTTCATTAATTGATAGATCTAGGTTTGTAGAAGCCTTAATCGGAAACTCACGTAGTGCAAGGCGGAGAAATGTTAAAGAACACACGCACATTCGTTAATGTGGATCAAAACACTTGATGCTGATTGGAAAATATAGTTCTTGTTTATATCATAGGAACGAAAACACATTGGCTGTCCAAGCTTCGTCTACAAAAAAATCTCAACCGAATGCTGAACATACGTCTCTAGATTATAAATTTGGGCGTGCTGACACCATACATCATGGTTAACAGAACGCCCCCCCCCCCCGTGTATGTTTGAATTTACGCTAGATGATTTGCAGTTTGACCTTAAAATGTAGTGCTGTTACCAGTCAGACCGTTTACCTTCAACACATTTCATTTAATACCACGTCGTTTGGAATCTGAATGCATTATTCCATTCGGTTCTTCAGACCATTTTATTCAACACCAGATCATTTGGAATTTAAATTCATAATTTCATTTGTTGGATTAAATCATTTCATTTTAGACTATATCATTTTATCTAATACCACGCCATTTGAAAACTGATTTCGTCATTCCATTTTCTTCTTTAAATCATTTTATTTAATGTCACGTCATTTGGAATCTGAATTCATCATTTCATTTCTTGGTTTAAATCATTTGATTTTATGCTATGTAAATTCAATTCATAAAACGTCATTTGGAATCAGAATTCATCATTCCGTTTTGTTGTTTAAATCATTTTATTTAATACCAGATCATTTGGAACTTAAATTCATGATTTCATTTGTTGAGTTAAATCATTTCATTTTAGACTACATCATTGTGTTTAATATCACTTCATTTGGAAGCAGATATCATCATTTGTTTTGTTCTTTAAATCATTTAATTTCATTTAATACCACGTCATTTGGAATCTGAATTCATTATTTCATTTTTCGGGTTCAATCATTTCATTTCATGCTACATCATTTCATCACACAACATTATTTGGAATCTGAATTCATCATTGCATTTGTTAGGTTAAATCATTTCATTTCACACTGCATCAATTCATTTAATACCACGGCATTTGGAATCTAAATTCATCAATCGGTTTTGTTTGCTAAATCATTTCATGTGACACCACATCATTTGGAATATGGATTTATCATTTCATTTCCTGGGTTAAATCATTTGATTTCATACTACATCATTTGATTAATGTAATTTTGGCGGTGACGGCTGCCCATACACCGGTCTTTTCATCAAAGGAGTTAAAATGACACCTCGATTGGGCTTAGCATATACCAACTGTCCCATAACTAACATTCTCAAGAACTGCTGTCCAATCTCCTTGGAAACCCTTTTTACACAAGACTTGTTCGATAAGAAATTGTTGTTATTATTATTATTATTATTATTATTATTATTATTATTATTATTATTTTTACAAAGAACCAGATAAGCTTCTAAATTATTGTTCTTTTTCAGTGGGGTATCTGAATTAAATCTGTCTTCGAAATAAAACACAGTTTGGTATTTTAATAAAATGTATTCTGTACTCGTTTTATATTTATTTTGTTATTTTGTGGGGGTTGGGTTGAAGAATTGAAGCAAAGCATGAACAATAATTCACTCCAAAAGAACACATCTGGTCTCAGAATTCATATTTTAACTATGATGTTCGTCTTTCGAGTTCAGTGATGACTATGGCAACAATAACTGATTTGCTTTCTTCGAGCACGTAAGTAGCTATGAACTGTCTGAGGCATACCTGACAGGTGACGCAGATTTGATTTGATTGATCAGCAGAGGACGTGCTAAAGTTCTGAGATTTATGATGCTTTCGCGTCTGCGCTGCCTCTGCAATTCTCCTCAGTTCAAAGTCTGTAGGTCCAGCATGGATAAGACTGCGATAGGTGGAGCGATCCTGTGTGAGACGCTGCCAAGACTCGGGATCAATCTTAAAGTGTGTTAAGGACAGCTTAAGGCAATCTTTGAAACATTTCTTCTGACCACACCGAGATCGCTTTCCGTCTTCTGCTTGACACAAGAACTTGTGACATCCTTGTGACGTGGCTTGCACATCTCAACTGTGTTTTCATCAGCAGAGTGTAGACGATTGAAATGTCTGCCGGTGCGAGAACCTCAAAGTCACAAGACAACGTTAGACACAAGGATACTGTAATCTCATTCAAGAGTGCTGTTAAAACTCACTGATTTAGACCATAAGCACAGACTTAAAGACTTGATAATGTTTACTTCCTTAATTATTATCAGCATGCTTTTGTTTTTGCCATTTCATGGTGTTTGTTTTTGTGATCTTGTCGTATATGTTTTTATTTTTTATCTAATAATACCTCAGTTTACTTGATACTGATTGTAAGACAGAAATTATCACAAGCTGAAGAGAAATGGTTCCTACCTTGTTACATGTCACACTTAAATTTGGTATTCAGGAAACAGTCGTCAGGAAACATGCGAATAATTACTTCCTGTAACTTCGTCTTCAACTGTAGTCTCTTCAGATTTAAGAGCTTGCCGTCAGTCTGGTATATGATATCGATCCCAGTGTCATAGATACAGAAGGCATCAGTAAGCATTGCAGATAGCATCATATTGAAGAAAGCTGAACTCAACACATAGCCTTGCTTGACTCCATTGGTGGCTGGGAAAGGTTCAGACGATTCGTTGTCATCCACGACAAAAGCAAGCATGCCATCATGGAATTTTGACATGATCTTCCAAATGCCTCCTTGGCTGAGGGTGTAAAAGGCTTATGTCAGGGCACTGAATGGTTGAATGTCATGTACAGCTGAGATTTCTGTACCTGGTATTTCTCTTGGAGCTGACGAGTTGCACATACCATGTATGTGGTCCATAGTCCTTTCCTGAAACAACACTGACTCTCAGGTAGGAGCCTTTGATCGATGTGATGCACAGTGCGATTCAGCAGAATCCTGGTGAGGAATTTGCCGAAGTTTGACATCCAGGAGATGCTCCGGTGGTTGTAGCTTGATTGTTTGTTGCCTTTCCTTTTGTATAAGTGAACGATGGATGCATTCTCCTGGGCTATAGTTTTCTGAGTATTCATTGACGGGAAGAGTTTAGTCAGTTTCTGTGTCATGGGAGAGCCTCCGGCTTTGCAGACGTCTGTTGATCGAGCATCAGTTCTACGTGCTTTGCCACGTGGCAGCAGGTCAATTGCTTTAACAGTTTCAGTCATTGTTGGAAGATAAGCAAGTGATACATTGATTTCCACTTAAGGCAGTCAATCAGTTTCCTCCTCACAGATAAATGACTGTTGATTCAAGATGAAGTATTTTGACCATAAGTGAAGTATTTTTGTTTGTCAGTGAGCAGCGTGGTGCTATGAGCTCTCAGTATTGGAGATGTTCCTGATGACTTGGCAGTAGGTGGGCCTCAAAGTGTCATGGAAGTTCTTCATGTCATTCCTGTCTGCATAGGACTGAATCTCATATGCCTTATTGCTCAGTCGTGAGACTTGCAAATCTCTTAGTTTGCACTGGACAGTCCTCTTGATGTTTTTGATGGCTGCCTTCATAGATAATGAAGTCTTGTTTTTTAAACAGGTCTTCTATAACCGATGTTTCGCATTCAGAAGTCTCTATATGGCAACATTATTCTCATCAAACAATATAGATTTTTACTTTTGGTGGGGCAGAGGGTTTTCGATGTAGCTGAGTGCAATGAGTTCTGAAGGATGTCCAGTTTTCCTTTACATTCTTGGAGTTGATATCGATTGTTTCTAGCTGGCTGCAGTTCTTCGACAAATGCATGTTTCACATTCTCCTGTTTAAATTTAGAGACATTAAGCTTTGGGTAATTTTTGCCTTGTGGTTGTCTGCTAGGCTGAATCTGGATATTGAGCTTGAAGACTATTAGCCTGTAGTCAATCCAGCATTCTCTTGACATTTGTCATTCGGACATCCTGCCAGTCTCTTCTAACGATGATGTAGTCTATAAAATGCTAGTGCCTGGATCCTGGGTGCAACTTGAGACATCTTGTTGCGGTATGGCAGGCAGAACACCATGATGGTGATTAGGAGGTCGTGTTCACTGCATTTCCTCAGTAGGAGAAGTTTGTTACTTTTGCATTTGCCAAAGCCATTCTGCCAATGACACATGGTCATGTCTGATGATCTGTGCCAACCCTAGCATTGAACTCACCAAGGATGATGAGCTAAACTGCAATAAGAGACTACAAGTCTTCATAAAATTTGTCCTTGATCTAATCTGGGTTGGTCATGGTGGGTGCATAGGTGCTGATGGTAGTTATATGTTTTGTTTTCCAGACTGTGAATCTCATTTGTATTTGTTTAGGGCATCTTTTCTAGCACCTTCCTTATGATATGGAGGTGAACAATGTGATACTAAAAAGGGCTGCTCAGTAACATAGGGGGCTGCTCAGCTCTACTGCTGCTTCGGTCCAGTGCATACACTACTAACGCTTGCCCATAACTACAGGGCTTGAAGGTATCTGGTTTGTGGAAGGGACTACTCTCATAACTTGCGAGCGAGATGGATTCATGTGAGTGCAGAAAAACTGCGCAGAGTTGCCCTCGCTCTCTCGCCCAGGCCTGTCTCAATCCTTCTTTATTATTTCATATTTCAGGCTTCGTATGTAAAATGGAAAGTGAATATATATATATATATATATATATATATATATATATATATATATATATAGTATATATATATATATATATATATATATATATATATATATATATATATATATATATATTCACTTTCCATTTTACATATATATATATATTGCTTTTTTTGGTCTGGACAAGGAATGTATCTTGAAGGGTTATGAGTTGGTACCTGAGGTATAACGAGAGGTTTCCGAACTGCAAAATAAAAGAAGAAAATAATAGTCAAAAATATGTCGAGTTTGTTAGAGAAAAATAACAACTATTATATGCTGGTGTACATCTAAAGAAGCTGAAAAAGAAAATGACAAATTTAGACAACTCATATCTGTCGAAAAGTTCAAGAACTGCATCCATAATGGCGTCAAAATTTACTTTGGTGAACACAAGATAGATACTTTATAAAACGTTTCTCATACAGCTGAAAAATATTCCCTGGCTCACAAAGTTTCATTTGTCAATAAGTTTTCCTTTCAGCCGATGTTTAGAAAGAAACCAAAACAGTTTCAAGCCAGTACTTACAAATTTCAATCTGGTAAAACTAATAAGAATCTAAGGTAATATAAGACTAATCAGAAATCCTTATCTCTTCCTACATGAATTATTGCAAGAAAATAGGGCACGTTATTTCTGATTGCTTTCAGAATAAAGACAGACCAATTCTATATGCTCTTGTTTCTCATAGGTCAAGGTCATGTATTGGAAACGATACATTTGTAGGGTCAAACAAACCCCAGTCTTATTCTATTATGGAGAATTATGAACCATTCCTGTCAAAAGGTTCTACATCACTTATTGGGGATTCGACCAATCCTATTCCTGTTAAAGTATTAAAGGACTCCATAATGTTAATTTAACATCAGTCTTAGTTTCAGGCCCAGTGATTATTGGTGCTGTAAATTCTTTGACCATTTCAGTGCATTCATTTATTGCTAGACAATGACCTAGCTGGAAATATGGTTGTGATTAATCCACTAGTAAATGACAAGCCTTGTTTGGATCAAAAGGTTGATCCTATTGAAAATGAAATCCACAATTTATACCCAGCTTTTGCAGTCACTAGAACTTTTGCCAAAAAGAGCTCCTGAAAATGATGTTGATCAAGAAATGCTTCCTTTGGCTGACACATGCATGTAGCAGTCAGGTTTCTGATGAGGTCACTTTTGCTCTTGTTACGCATCACTCAAAAGGTATTGATCATTGTGATCCTCTTGTAACTACTCATTTTCTTATTTCTAATCAGAATGAATAAAGGCAATCACTTGTTGTCAAACAGGAAAAAGATCCTGAGATCTTCTGTTTGTTTCAGAGGGCTATTAGTGAAGCTGAATCTGAAAAGGTACCAACTTGCTATCTTTTGTAAAATTGGGATCCTTATGAGAAAATAGAGACCACCTGAGGTACCCTGTTGATAGTGAGTGGTCATTGAGCTCTCAAATTGTGGTACCTAAAACATATAGACAGGACATTCTTAGTACATCCTTACAAACTCATTCGGTTGGCCATACTGGAGTAAATAAGACTCACCACAAAGTCTTACATAATTTTTATTGGCCTAAAATAAAGTGATATTTCCAATTATTGTTGACCTTGTTTTATTTTTCAAGTGGCCACTATTAATTCTTTTGAACTATCTTTTGGAGATTTTATCCATGGACCATTACACTTAAAGTCAAAACTACAAAGAAAAGAACTTTTCATTCTGGTGGTAAATCCCTCTCTCTCTCTCTCTCTCTCTCTCTCTCCAATACTTCAAATCCTCTTCAGGTTAGATATTTTTGTCCCTATAAACTTAAAAAGAAAACAATTAAAATTGTATCAACACTCTTGGGAGGCAGAAACTGAAATAACTCTGTTAACAGTCATGTAAATATGTTTAAGGTGCATGTTGATCAAGATAGCTCTGTAAATCATTCAGTAAATTTGGTTCTTCCTGTCCCACACAGTTACAAATAATTAATAATGATGCACAACTGGGTTGTAGTGACTTTGGTTTAATCAGTCTTCAAAATTCTGAAATATTAAAGAATCTGGACAGTAAACTTTGACATCTAGAGCCACAGGAAACGAATGAGTTAAAGCAACTAATATGTGAACATGAGCACTTGTTCCCAATTCGAACAAATAAAATCTATAATGATGTTGAAATTGTAGATTTCAAGTCTGTAAAACAGCACCTTTACAGGATTACTCCTCTCAAAAAGGAATGTTTATGCATAAAGAAAGTTGAATATTTGTTAGAAAATGGCTATTGAACCAAGCAAAAGTAACTGGAGTTCACTGTGTATTCTTGTGCTGAAACTAGATAATTCTTCCCATATGTGCACTTATGCCAGAAAAGCAAACAGTGTCACTAAAGCAGGCTAACTTCCAATATCAAGAACTGATGACTGTATTGACATAATTGGATATGCAAAATATGTCACCAAGTCTGACGTATTAAAAGGATTTGGGCAGATTCCACTTGCAGATAGAGCAAAAGAAAATTCATCCTTTGCAACTCCAGAGGGACTCTACCAATTCAAAGTGATGCCACTTGGTATGAAAATTTCTCCCTCTACATTCCAGTGTTTAATGAATATGGTAACATCTGATATATATGGTTGTGTTACATACATTGACATCATTATTTACAGCAATTCCTGAAAAGATCACCTGGAAACTCTCTGAAAATTCTTCGTTTGATTGAGCGAGGCAAATCAGACAATTATTTTAAGCAAAAGTGAAAAGCAACTGATGCTTTTTTTGGGTATGACTGGATATTAGAAATTTTGCTAAATTTTGTCCAAAACTACTGAGCCCCTGACCAATTTATTAAGTAAGAAGACCAAGTTTTATTGGTCTGACATATGTCAGGAGGCATTTGATAAGTTATAGGCCTTAATTAAAAGTACACCAGTTCTTTCAGCTCCAGATTTCAACCAATCGTTTAAGAAATCTGTTGATGCAAGTGATGTAGGGGCTGGTGGCATATTAATTCTGGAAGATAAAAATGATGTGGATCATCCAGTGTGCTATTTCTCTAAAAAATTAAATAAGCACCAGAGAAATTATTCCACATTGAGAAGGAGTGTTTGGCTTTAATTTTGGCTTTACAACACTTTGATGCATATATTTCTTCTGCTCCTTCTCCTAATATTGTACTCAGTGATCACAACAACCTTTCATCAACAAAATAAAAAATAATAATCAAAGATTGTTGAGGTGGAGTTTGATGTTGCAAGAATGCAACATAGATATTTGGTACTTCAAGGGAAAAACAATTTAATCACAGATGCAATTTCACATTTTATATTGCTTATACTGTATACATTTGTGAGTATTCATTATACATCTTTTGTGTAATTTCATTATTATCATACATATGTTTGATTAACATAGAAAATGAAAACTTTTTTGCAAAAGTCTTTTTTTTTCCTTATGAAAGGATATATATCTATATTTTTTAACCCCTGGTACATGATTTAATTTAATTTTTGTAATTTTTATTCATGGTTGTCAATTGTACAGAATATCTTTAGCTAGATTTTGTCTACATGACCCGAGTCTGTTAAGAGCATGCAATTACATGGGATCTATAAATAGATGCCGATGTATGTGTTGACAATTACTCATAATAGTCTTAATAAGAAGACTTAATTGTGCCTCTGAATTAATTTCTCATTGACTGATGGGGTTTGGACTGTTGTAGGAGAATTCATTAACTTCCATTTGGTTGGGCTTAGTTCACATGAATAGGCAAATTTGAAGTAAAATGAGTAGTAAGATCTGTCACATTTGGTATATTGTGAAATATAGTTGCAGTAGAAGCTGTATATAAGGAAAGAACTAAACAATCACATTCATTCCAATTTTTGGATGTCTTATGTTCCTGTTGTAAGTCTGCACATGTGTTTTATGTTATGCTTATATAATATTCAAGAGGAAAAACATTTGTATGGGCCGTTCAGTGGAAGCAGAAAGTACTCATTATTTGAACTATAATATTATTCTGGATCTGTTGTAAACTATTAAAAAGAGTTCTGGATAATGCCATCTTGGCAAGGTCATGGACCAGTACATTTCTGGTTTTGAAATTTATTTGCAATTTTTCATATTTTTAGACTTTTATAGATCTTTATCAGGATTATTTTGGATTTGCTTCATAATACTGTAAATTCCTCTAACATATTCATTTCCAACTTTGTTAATTAAATTATTTAATAACTTGTTGGTGCTTCTTTCTACTACTAAGATTATGACCATAGAATCATAATAATATGTTCAACATTATGCAGCATTTTGATGTCAAAATGGAAAATCCTATCCTGCAAATGTGCGTAGTTTTAACATGATGGGTATGCTTCTGGAAAGGTAACATTGCAATATTATTTATATGTTTAGCCTAAAATGGGAATTTAACATAGCTGCTATAATATTTGGTTTAAAATGGCAACTTAGACCCACACAGGAATTAATATTAGCTAATGTTAAATCTATGGAAATTCTCAAAATATGACACTATGGCCTCTAACAGGAATTTAACATGGGTGAGATTCTCTGGCCACTAACCAGAAATGTGATTTTAAATCTACATCTACAATTGAACACCTACTGATCTACAACTTAATATCCCACAATTACTATCCAACATGCCATCTGAAGTAACCAATACCCAAATGTGTTTTGATCACACAAGATGGTAAGATGTAAATGAAGAAGTACAAAAATATAATTTAAAATGGTTACAAACAAGTAAAAGAAGAACAACACGGGCACTTAACGACAGTGAACTGACTTACTTTCTGCAGTCAAATAAGAGACAGATGTGACTGTATGGGGCACTGCAGGACTTAACAAGAAAAATTTTAATACTGGATTTCCCATAGTGCCCCATTCTGCCTTGAAATAGAGAGAGACGAGACTGTATGGGGCATCATAGGAAAACTTGTTATAATTATTTAACTTTTTGACATGTGAG
The DNA here is from genome assembly GCA_016617855.1 of Megalonaias nervosa. Classification (NCBI taxonomy): domain Eukaryota; kingdom Metazoa; phylum Mollusca; class Bivalvia; order Unionida; family Unionidae; genus Megalonaias; species Megalonaias nervosa. The sequence goes on from JAECUM010006605.1 coordinate 26,267, forward strand.
CATGAAGTAAAACATGACTTAGATCTATAGAGAGAATGTGACAGTGCATGTCAATACAATTTTTTTCAACAAATAAAAAAAACACATAATTTTTTTTTCAAATCAACATGTTTAATAATAAGCTTGTCTGACTCTGAATAGGAATGCAAACCAATACACAATATTCAACATTAATGTATTTAACATGGGTGAAAATACTGTGAAGTTGTCAACATTGACTTCCAGTTATGTAAAGCAACTTATTTTTTTTCTTGAAGCACAGATCGTTTCTGAACTAATAAAAAAGACAGTCATAATGTTCACAAAACCATCTTTCTATTTTATAATAATTTCTAGAGTACTCATGATCAAATCAAGTCACTAAATCGAAATCCAAGATTGCACTGATAAAGAAAATATGCACAATATGGTCCACACAGCATTGAATCTAATCCTTGTCATCTCATATTACTAAATCCAGTCAATACAGTGGGTTTCTGGATGATGGCTGTCATCTGTGTTGATGATATAGATTTGAACATCTTTATATTTTTTATTAGGAAGCACACATCACATGATGCCACAAGCTATGTGTGTGGGTCAAAAGGTAATTAAGTTCCAAGGTATCCTTTAAAGATAGTTTCTCGGGTATTCAGGCTCAATCACTATCACATCACTGGTGTGTACAGAGGTACCACACACAATGCATGTAATTTGCAGTTGAGAATTTACTCCAACAAAACCAATTTCCCTGTGGTGCTTAACAGCATGGGTTTGATGGCTATTTAATAATGCAAGCTGTAGGCATGGCATCAAAATCTCTAATAAGCAAGATCCCCAACAACATGGAAAAATACATGATGCTTTGGTCGGGACAATTGCATTCTACTGATTCGATATAGTTTATGATTTCAACCTTGGACAAGTTAGCAAACAATCTGATGGTGGAAAATTTCACTTGCCGATACTGCCCAACCAATACAGACCTGCTGATGAAAAAAGGTGTGTATGCATATGAATATATTAATGACTGTAACAAATTTGCTGAATCTCAAATGCCACCAAATGAAGCATTTTAATCATCATTGTCACATTAAGGTATCTCAGAAAATGATTACAAGCATGCAAAGAAAGTTTGGTCAACATTCAAGTGCAAAAACCTTGATGACTATCATGATATGTATCTGTGCAATGACGTGCTGTTGCTTGCTGATGTGTTTGAGAAATTTCATGACTGCCATTACATGCACAAGCTCAATCTTGCGCATTACTTTTCATTACTGGGTATGGGCTGGGATGCAATTTGTTGCTCAAAACCAAAATCAAACTGGAACTGCTCACCGACATTGATCAGCATCTGTTTATCCAATGACCACTTATATCCATGTCAAGTCACATATACACTTGTGCCAACAACCCAAACATGGAAGGGTATGACCCCACTGAGCCCAACAGTTACATCATGTATCTAGATACAATAAATCTTTACATAAGAGGAATGATGTAACCACTTTTTTATTTGGTGGATTTCAGTGGATTGATCCTGCACACCTTGATCTGCAGAAGTACATGTACGATCACAACATCAACAATGACCATGGATAATTCTCTGAAGTTGATCTGGAATATCCAGAACATTTACATGAGACACAACAATTATATAATGGCACCAGAAGTACTGTTGGTGCCTGGTTCATTGTTGTCCCCATATCAGAGTGCAATCATTAATGAATTTGGCTGCAAATACACTGCATGCACCAAACTGGTACCAAGACTTTGTACCAAACACAATTATGTATTACACATGTGAAACCTATGGTCATATCTGTGATTTTGTATGCTTGTGACCAAAAATTCATAGAGGGCTTGGATTTCATCATCAAGCTTGGATGGCCCATACATTCAGATGAATATGGACCTATGCACAAAGGCCACCAATGACTTTGACAAGGACTTTTCCAAACTCATGAACAATGCTGTGTTTGGTAAAACCATGTAGAATCTGTGCAAACGAATTTAAGTTGATCTTGTCCAAGATAGTGAGCAAGATGAACACTGAAGGCGCATTGCTGACTTTGGTAGTGGTCTTATGGCCATTCACAGTAAAAACTCAAAACTAACACTGACAAAACCAATCTATATTGGTTTATCTGTGCTGGACTTGTTGAAGCTGCTCATATATCAATTTTACACTGACAAGAAACTATTTTATGCGGATTGGGTCAAGATGCTATACACGAACACTGACATATCACTGATGCATATAAACCACTGATGATGTGTATGCAGACATGGCACAACCAAGTTTGGTCAACATTTTTTATACCAGTGAGTATCCAAAAGAACCTCCATTGATTAGTAATGACAATAAAATGGGGTTGGCAAGTTCAAAGACGAAAGCTCAAGCAAACTAATCAAAAAGAATGTGGAACTGCACCTAAAATATGCTCAGGTGTGGTTGGACCATGGAGCTCTGGCAAGAACATGAAAAAAGCCAAAGGTGTTCTGAAGATGATTGTGCAAAAAAATCTCAAACATGAACTGTACCTGGAATGTCTTCAAGGCTGTTGTGAATTCATACACACAGCAAATATGATCCAATCCAAGAAACATCACATGGGTGTATACTGATGCACCAAGGTGAGTTTGCCTCCTTGTTAATACCATGCAACAGATACTCCCTGATGGAATCACCATTTACTCATCTGATCATTGTGATATTGTAAACCAACTTATGAATGTGATTAGTGAATCAGTGTGTCAACACAAATCTTGGAGGCAGTTCTGTATTTGCTGGAATGACTTGCAATTCCTCTTGCACAAATGCACAGTTAGGAGGTTATCGTCCACCAGATGATGATGGCCAAAACTGCTAATGCATTGTCTTGAAGTATCAATCAGTTCTGAAATTGTGAATAAGTCCATGGACTGTACCAGGTGAGTTGCATAGCATTTTTGTTACCCTTCCAACTCTCCAGGTGCATACAAATACTGAACAAACTTGTTTCTTTAGTGGCTGTAACAGTGCTGGCTGTGAAATCATTTTCCAAGTAAGAGTCACAGTCTTTTGTCCAATCACATTGGCTGGTTTTAATCCAGTCATGTGTGTGACTTCATTGCTCAATGCTGCTATGACTAACAGAAGTCGTGCTACCCAATCCTGAGACTGCTCTGGCCTCTAAACAATTCCTGATGACTGAATAATTGTTCTGCAAGAGTGCAATTAAATCATTCCACAATAATTTGGTCAAGATGTAATCTGCCATGTCTGACACATACTCGCACATAATGTTTGGCCAGCATCACAGCCACAGATCCAAGAAATTCTTTGCCAGGATCCATTTGTAACATATGTGGCCATGTGAACGGGCCATGCATAAATGTACTGGTACTCGAGTGCATCTGCAACACTTACAGATTCTATTGACCTCAAAGGTTCTGCTTCATTGTATCTGAGTGGCCACATCAAAAATGGTTAGTGTATACTTGTATATGCTCAAATCGGCCTTGTCAATCACAGACATGATCATGTGGAAGAAATAATATATCAGCTTAATGGACCTCATTTGAACATCAACTAACCACTTGAAATCTTTCTTGGTACCAGAAAATAATTTGCCACAGCACATGTTTGGCCAACCATGTTCGAGCAATCCAATGAGTGACCTTGGCTGTACTGGCAAACTGTTCCACAACAGCTTCACCTCTCCAGCACCCACACAGACTCTAGTATATCATGGATAATGTCCAGCTTTTTCTGTTCATTGTTTTTTTGTTTGTTTATAACGGTATAATTTACTTTTAATGAGAACCATATGAGGCTCTTTGTCCACTACCAAATGCAATATTGGTTTCCTCCTTTAACGACACATCTTGCAATTCATTCTCCCAATGTTAGATTAATTGCATTTAACGTCATAGATGAGATCAACATTGGCACTTTGATGCCCATGGATATCAATGGTTGCTTTATAAGCAAGATCATGTCGTTAACAAGCAGCCTCAATGCCACTGACAGGTAGTTGGTTGTTAGAACTGAGTCGTATATATATCCATGTACCAGGCCCTCAGTAATTATATACAGGAAGGTCTTTTTCAACTGGATATTTGCTCCATGGTGCCCCTGGTAGTTTTGTTAATGAAGCCATGATATCACTACCACCAACTTTTAAAAAAGAAAACTGCTTGCAGCTTTCCAGTGAACATAAACTTCTTTGTTCCACATCAAACACAAGTTCCAGTAATCGCTTGTCATCCATTACGTGTTTGAACTCAAGTTGGGTTTGAGGTATGTGTTTTCACATGACATCACACACAATATGAAGACATGATCACATTATAATACAGGCAATTATTCAATGGCATTGTGCAGAAGAAAATTCACAGATGACTTTGGTAAAAGCAAAGAATTTTTTGTCATTGATTTCTCTACACAAGCAACACCTAAACTGTCCAAGAATGGTGATGGAACCATGTTTCCAAACTCAGTTCGTGGGCTAATTATTGGTCCTGCTGGATCCAGAAAAACACAACTGTTGCTGAATATGGTTTTATTATGGTTAACCTGGGATTGGTTGTGTATGATTGCACTGTGTTATGATGTTTAAAAAGATTTTCAAAAAGAGTTGTAAAGATCATTGAGAAATTGTAACACCACCAAGATGACCTTGTCGTCCACCATTGATTTATTTTCCACCAATGATGAGGACCCTACCATTAACGACTTGGATGCAAACAAAAACAATCTAGAAAATCAAGTCAATCCCACACAAATATTTTCATGAGGCCAGCACAAAAACATGGATGTGATTTATTTGACTCAAAAATAGGTACCTAAAGTGATCCATGACAACATGATTTTTCGTGGCATTGACACACATGGTCTTGGAAATATTCATTGGTGTACCACCAATTCTTTAATCTCTTCATATTTTTAAGACAGCACTTAGACTGTGGCAGAAAAAGATGTGAATATCACTAATTTCCTTGATCTCAGAATGTCTATGGTTGGCAGCAAAAAAATGTAACTTGACATAATTATGGCACAGAAACTGACTAAACTTGCACAGGTCGACTATAAATCATGCTTTTAGTATTTTAAACCTATCAGCTGGCCTTAAGTACAGTAGAACTTCTTTAAACTGGTCCTCTGTGACCTAGACTCAAACTGTTTACTGGCTATTTATTTTTCATTTCAAGTAGGCCAGTCTAATACTGATCAAATTTCAGTGAAATGACCAACTCCATTAAATGGCTGAATTCTCTGATCCCAAAGGTACTTGGTTTAAGAAAATTATAGAGTGAAGGATTCTATACATCCTCATGAATATCACAACAACTTGATGTAAGACAGAAAGATAAAGCCAGACAAATATAAAAAATGATGGCACACAAACAAGAATTGCTTCATGAGTATAATAAATGTAACCTAAAGATATAATTTCTGCAACCATTTACAAAATACAATCTAAAAGAAATAGTTTGCATTAAATTTTAAAAACAACACATTTAGTTTATATCAAATTAAATTTGTAATATATTCTCCACAGTAATAATATTTTAGATATTATGACAAATTATGCATATTTCCAAAACAAATTCAACATTTTTCATATATTTTCCAACAAACTCCTTTTTGACGAAGTTCCACTCCAACCTTCACTGGTTTCAAAGAACATAGGAAGGTCTCATTCAGGTTAAACTTTAAGGGGATCTGAAAATGAATGCACAAGTCTATAAAGCAGGTCCACAGCCTGAAGACGAAATATGTTCATGTCAGCAAATTATCTCCATTGTAGCAATACAAAAGTCAATAAAAAATACAATCAGCTTCAATACAAAGGATATACAAGAACTTCAATATAAAGTATAAACAAGTACATCAATACAAAGTATAGACAAGTACATCAATACAAAGTATACACAGGTACATCAAGTACATCAATACAAAGGTATATACAAGTACTTCAATACAAAGTAGATAAAAGTACATCAATACAAAGTATATACAAGTACTTCAATACAAAGTATACACAAGTACATCAATACAAAGCATATACAAGTACTTCAATACAAAGTATATACAAGTACTTCAATACAAAATATATAGAGGTACTTCAATACAAAGCATACACAAGCACATCAATACAAAGTATATACAGGCACATTAATACAAAGTACATACAAATACATCAATACAAAGTACATACAAATACACCAATACAAAGTACATACAAATACATCAATACAAAGTACATACAAATACATCAATACAAAGTATATACAAGTACTATAAGAACTACTAAACAATATACAAGTACATTGATACAAAGTATATACAAGTACATCAACACAAAGTATATGCAAGTACATGAATACGAAGTATATGCAAGTCCTTTCATATATAAAGTATAAACAAGTTGATGAAGAACTAATCTCCACAACTGCAATGATGTTTGAGCTCAGTAAGAGTTATTTCTTAACTTCCATTTAACTTCTGGATGACACCTTCTGCCGGGGCCAATTTACTGACCTCTCCAATCATAAAGCCATGATTGGAATCTAATGAAACTGAGCCAAGAAAAAGACAAAGTTACATTTTAAAAATCTAAAACTAAAACTATAAAACAAAATTTAAAATAAAAATGAAAGATTATTGGTTTGCTTTGTTTTCATGAAATATTTCCACAGATGAATAATAATAATAAAAATAATAATAACAATAATAATAATAATAATAATACATGTTCTAGTTTCATTTATTAATAAAGATTTCAAAAGACAAGCCAAAAACTTAAGAAAACCCACCTCAGTCTCCAAACATGGCACAATCTTAACACTCCTCAAAATGTGCACGATGGCAATCTTTGCTTCCAGAAGTGCAAGTCTCGTTCCAATACAGTTCCGTGGTCCGTATCCAAATGAAAGAAATGTCAGAGGATGAGCATTTGCCCGAGCTTCAGGTGTAAATCTGAAAGGAATACAAGTGTTCAGTGGAAATTAGCATTTCACCTATACCCATGCAATCCCCCTTAACACCTACATCCATGTTTTTCCCCCCAACGACTACATCCATGCATTCCCCCTCAACACCTATACTGACACATTATTCCTTGAAACCTACATCCATGCATTCCCCCTCAACACCTGTCTATGCATTCACTCAACACCTACACCCATGCATTCTCCCTTGAAACCTACATCAATGCATTCCCCCTTCAACACCTACATCCATGCATTCTCCCTTGAAACCTACATCAATGCATTCCCCCTTCAACACCTACATCCATGCATTCTCCCTTGAACGCCTACATCCATGCATTCCCCCTTCAACACCTACATCCATGCATTCCCCCTTCAACACCTACATCCATGCATTCCCCCTTCAACACCTACATCTATGCATTCCCCCTTCAACACCTACACCTATGCATTCTCCACTGAAATCTACATCCATGCATTCCCCCTTCAACACCTACATCTATGCATTCCCCCTTCAACACCTACATCCAATGCATTCCCCCTTCAACACCTACATCCATGCATTCTCCATTGAAATCTACATCCATGCATTCCCCCTTCAACACCAACACCAATGCAACCCCCCTCAACACCTACATCCATGTATTCTCCATTGAAATCTACATCCATGCATTCTCCAGTGAAATCTACATCCATGCATTCCCCCTTCAACACCTACATCCATGCATTCTCCATTGAAATCTACATCCATGCATTCCTCTTCAACACCTACATCCATGCATTCCCCCTTCAACATCTACACCCATGCATTCTCCATTGAAATCTACATCCATGCATTCCCCCTTCAACACCTACATCCATGCATTCCCCTTCAACACCTACATCTATGCATTCCCCCTTCAACACCTACACCTATGCATTCTCCACTGAAATCTACATCCATGCATTCCCCCTTCAACACCTACATCTATGCATTCCCCCTTCAACACCTACATCCAACGCATTCCCCCTTCAACACCTACATCCATGCATTCCTCTTCAACACCTACATCCAACGCATTCCCCCTTCAACATCTACACCCATGCATTCTCCATTGAAATCTACATCCATGCATTCCCCCTTCAACACCAACACCAATGCAACCCCCCTCAACACCTACATCCATGTATTCTCCATTGAAATCTACATCCATGCATTCCCCCTTCAACATCTATATATATATGCATTCTCTTAACACCTACACCCATGTATTCTGCCTCAACACCTACACCCATGCATTCCCTCTCAACACGTACACATACGCATTCCCCCTCAACACCTACACCCATGCATTCTCCATTGAAATCTACATCCATGCATTCCCCCTTCAACACCTATATATATATATGCATTTCCCCTTCAACACCTACACCAATGCATTCCCCCTTCAACACCTACATCCATGCATTTCCCCTTCAACACCTACACCAATGCATTCCCCCTTCAACACCTACATCTATGCATTTCCCCTTCAACACCTACACCTGTGCATTCTTCACTGAAATCTACATCCATGCATTCCACTACAACTTCACCAATGCATTCCCCCTTCAACACCTACATCCATGCATTCCCCCTCAACACCTACACCCAGGCATTCCCCCTTAACACTTACACCAATGCACAAAGTATGCACAAATGCATACGTACATAAGCATACATTTTCATACCTGTCAGGCATAAATTCTTCTGGATGAGGGTAGTATTCAGGGTCATGGTGAATCTGGTAAATGGGATACTGGATTCCAACGCCCTTAGGAAACTTGTACCCATCTAAGATGACTGTCTCAGTGGCAACTCTGCTCAATCAGCAAATATACAAATATCTTTTACATGTTAACCAAAGTTATCATTCCATGTTTACAAAACAACGAATACGAAGAAAGACATGGCCTGCATGTTGTGCCTCTGATTAAAGCATTGTTGTAATCTGTGTGACCTTGACCCCAAAGCCACAAGGATAAGAGAGCATGTTGCCAAATTAATTAAGAATTGATCCAATCGTAGTATGAAGAAAATCCATCAAGGGGATTAGGAACTAAGAACTTAATGCAAAACCTGAATAAATTTTCTCTGACTGGCCTTGACCAAAAGATCAAAGAGGCAAAAGCATCACAGATTAAACTGTCTACATAATAACGAAAATCTTCATGCATATTTTCTATGTGACCTTGACCTCAAGGCAAAAGGGGCAAGTGGGCATGGCAGAGAATGAATGGTCTTCATAATGACTGCTGCCAAGTATGATCAGAATCTGTCAAGGAGTTTAAGAAATATTAACCAATAAAAAAATTTTAAAGACACCATAATGCAAACTTTTGATGATTGGGATATTGACACCAAGGCCAAAGGACAAGCACACATGTCACAAAATGAATTGTCTTAGCTTCAGAATAATTCATGTCAAATATAGTGTGAATCCAAAATGGGTTTTACGAAGTATTAGCAAAGAAAATAGAAGAATGTTGACCAATTTACCCAAATAAATATACCACTGCCTCCCATGCATCTCATCCTATGATGTAAATGAGTCAAATGGCAAAAAAAGATACATAACTATTCTAAAAATGACTGGTCAAGATGGGTATCTGATGATGATAAGCCTAAGTTTCATAACAATCCATTAAAAACTGTATTCACAAAACTCTGTTATTCACTGCATCCAGCTATAACTAAACAAGGGCATTAACTCTTGCAACAAGAGCTAACAAATCCCATGCTGTGACACAATCTCTTACCAGTTTAGTCTTGGGGCCAAGGCTACACACTTTACAGTAATGCTCAACATGCAGGACCTGGCCCTTTTGTAATGCATATTCATTTGCAATTATTTATTTTTCTTATGTATACTTAATTTGTATTGTTTGTTGGCTTTCTTAATGGTTAAATGTTATATACATTTTATTATGTACTTGACCTTGTCCAAAATCAAGTTCATGTTATACCTGACCAGTAACACTTTTTTTGTAAACTACATAATGCATAGCTAATATTTCTCTGTGAGTGTGGATTCAATATTCAGATCATTGTTGTTGTAGGCATATTTACCTGTATTTGATTTAAAAGATGGTCTTGATTCTGACCTTAGAATCTTCTAGAATGGAAAATTCCATTAAGTGAGAGAGTATTTTCAGAAAATGGTATTGTGATCTAGGTCAAGTAGAGGGGTATATAATTCTGTTTATCTAAAAATGATTAATTCTTGCCATAACATCTTGAAGCAGTATTAGTCTTATTCTTATATAATCTTGTTTATCTAAAAATTACTCATTCTTGCCTTAACATCTGAAGCAGGATCATTCTTACTTTTATGTTTAGTTGTTGATTTGGGTAGATTAATTTAATCAATTTATAATTTACTGGAATTACAAAGTGTTCAATAATATTCTTAGACTGGAACAATCATTTGGAATTATAGTGAATTCAGACAAAGACATTTGGTATTATATCATTGTGGTACATCAAAAGACTGTTAGCACATTGTCATACTCCAGGCCATTGGCACTTCAGCACATTCAAGACTACAGGAGCATCAGCAAATTCAATATTGAGACTTATTTTGGAATACCACTGGAATTCAATTCCAACTTAAATTTATACAATTGGACTTGTGATAGAACTTTTAGGCCTATTTGGGATTTAAGCAAACCAAATCATCGCACTTGGCAGAAGTGTAGCTAAAATAAATTATTCTATGACATGCTCACTCACCATTTTAACTTAGGTAAAGGACCCATTGTAGAAAATTTGCTGATCAGCAGCATTTTCATTTAAAATAAAATACGTATCAGAAAATGTCTTTAATGAAAACCCCCGTGTCAGCAGGAATAGTAATAATAAGAAATCTTTAAAGATGTCCAGCATGATGGCCACATTGGAGGTCTGATTGTCCCTGAATACCAAGTAGATACCAAAAGTCTATTAGTGAAAACTCTGTACTGACATGACTGTCAGTTCAGGAGAATGTCATAGGTCTGCATGTATGTACAGGTTTAACAGCACATCAGCTCAGTCCTGGCAATATAGTGCCATATTAAGATTAAGTACCCAAAAAAAGTCATACAGAACAAATAGTAATATTAATGTGAACACATTAAATATTTGTGTATACAGATGTATTATCCATGTCAACAAACTTTCTGATTACAATACTGTACGTCAGAAATATACCTCAACAATAGCAGGTACATCCTCACTGCCTCTGACACTACTTACCTCAATAATGATGGGTAGGTACATTCACAGTGCCTCTGACACTACTTACCTCAATAATGATGGGTACATCCTCAGTACTTCTGACATGACTGAACTGAACAATGATGAGTCCATCCTCAATGCTTCTGAGACTGCTTACCTCAATAATGGTGGGTACATCCTCAGTGTCTCTGAGACGACTTGCTCCAAGTACTTCAACCCATGAATGTTATCATAATTTGGTTCTTCCTATCAAAGATAACAATAACATGATTTAAAATTTTGGATAAAACTCTTGGGTAACCAGTATACATGTATGAATTTGGGTTTAATGGCACATAATCACGACAATGACTACAAGGTACTGATTAAAAGTTAAGATCTAATAATGTAAATTTAAAAAACTGCTAAAAAACTTCCAAAGATAAACCCTTTCAAAGCAAACAAGGCATTCCAAAATTAATGTAAACAAAATATAAGATTAAAGATAAAACATGCATTGTTTATAAAAGATAAATTTAAAAAAATCCATAAAATAACAAAAAGTTTAAAATATTCAATCCTTAAAATAAAGAGTCATGGATGAGTCAAACAAATTCTCAGCTCTTGACATTGTAGGCATAAAGTATAGTTGGATATGGCCCAACCTAACCATTACATACAGAAGCACCTAATCATTAGATACAAAAACACCTAATCATTAGATACAAAAACATCTAATCATTAGATACAAAAACACCTAATTATTAGATACAGAAACACCTAATCATTAGATACAAAAACACCTCTTACTCAATATCTCATGCTCAGATAACTCATTACAATTCAGAATCAATTGTGGATCCTATTTTTTCTAGAAAATAACAAATGAATTGGCCCCAATTTGTTCCACATGAAGAAAATTGTGATCAAAACAGATAAATAAAACTTTGGTATATTGTTCATTTTTTCATCAAAAACAGCAGTTAATGCCCAGAAATCTGAATCAACATTATGAAATTTTGTAGCTTTTAATAAGAAGTCATATATTTTGCAGCAGCAGAGAGGGTGAACAGACCATTTGGGTTTCGCACATACTTTTTTGTCCCAACTATGAGAAAAAAAACTGCTATTCTTTATACTTGTTCTCGTCAACTAACGCAAGCAACGAGAACAACTTCGAGGTAGGACCCTCTCTGCTGCTAACAAATGTCTCTTGTGAATTTGCAATTTAACAAATGAACATATTATAATGAACAAATTAACCAAAGGTTTTATCCAGACCTATACGATATCTGGATCTTGGGTCATGTAGATTTATTGTTATAAATCCGAACGGAACAGCTTGTGCTTTTGAAAAGAAGTTTTTAAATTTAATCATATCCATGTCTCCTGAACACCAAGTATAATAAATATTCTGTAAAGTATAATTATCTACTCTATTAAACACAACCAAAATATTACAGTTGTCTCTGATTACCTTAGGTATTTGTGTATATCATTGTGTAACATAAATCACGTCAGTATTTTTATGCCTACCTCGAGAAAATATTCTAGCTGGATTTGATTGTTTGTCCAGCATTACATCATCATACACTACGAGATTATTGATGAATCCATCTAAGTCATCTACGGATGGGGCTTCATCAATATCGGTGATAAAATCAACAATAACGTTGCCATCGTCATTCAATAATTTTGCATTTTGATTAGAATCTTTAAGTACTTCATAACATCTTTGATCATCTACAGATGGTGCCACTAAAGATAATTTGTCCCACTTCATCCACCTCATTATCAGATTAAGTAATAATTGTGTTTTACCAGATCCAGATGGACCTATTATAATCATTCTGATAGAATTTGGAAGCGCTGGATGGTGCTTTACTGGTTCTTGTTTTCGTGTCGCTGAGAAATCAATTATATCCATATAATAAATAATATGAGTTTATATTGTGTTCGATGCAGAGCATCTACACCCACTGCTGAATTAACAACAATAACAACAAAAAATAAAAGAAGTGCAATTACAGGTAAATGTGTAAAATGTGGCACACAAAAATATAAATTTATCTCCGGACACAAAGTGTCAGGTGGAGATATAGCCGCTTCATTAGGGAAATTGCCAGGAGTTCCATGGGCTAAATACCCCGGTGAGAAACACCTTCCTGGATATAATTATTGTGGTCCTGGAACCCGACTTGATATCCGACTTGATGATCAAGATCAACCAAGACCAGGAGAGCATCCAGTAAATAAGATTGATCAAGCATGTCATGTTCATGATGTTGCGTATAAAAGTAAAGATTTGCAGCAATGACATCTTGCAGATGTGAAATTGATTCATGCCTTAAATTCTATACCTAATAAATCTCTCAGAGAAAAACTCACTAGTTTTCTAGTAAAAACTGCCATGAAAGGTAAAATAATGTTAGGGGCTGGTAATTAATTATATAACTATTATAATGGAATCCATTTATTATTCCCCGAGAGGATATTGGAGAGGCAAAGCAGCGATTACTAAACTTGCTGAAGCAGCAAAAGTCTCATGCGTTGTTGCTGCAGCGTGGTTAGCATGACAGGCAATATGACAAATCTATCTACGTCCACCTAAAAAAATTCAATATGCACATTTTGATGTCAGCGTCCCTAATGAAGTTCATCAAGCAGATATTTTGTTTTTACCACACGATCCTGTTAAAACACGTGGACGAAAATCACGCACATACAAATACGCATTAACTGTTAGATATAAAGAAGCGGAACCATTATCAACAAAGACAGCATCTGAAGTTGCATCTGCGTTTGAGCGAATTTATCAACGTGGTGGTCTACGATGGCCACAGCTATTACAGGTTGATCCTGGCAAAGAATTTCTTGGTGCAGTATCATCATTGATGAAGCGACATAACGTTAAAATCAGACGAGGACATACTGAAATTCATCGTGATCAGGCAATCGTTGAACGATTTAATCGAACACTTGCTGAGCGGTTATTTGAATATCAATACGCAAAGGAAATATCTACTAACTTTAAGTCCGGTGAGCGATCTCGTGAATGGGTTGCAAGGTTACCAAGTGTGATAGCTGCATTAAATAATGAAATTACTCGTGCAACTTCCATGAAACCTTCTAATGCGATTACAAAAAAATATATACCCCGTAGCGATAACGGACAACGCCGTGAACAACCAGTATTAAGTAAGGTAACTGTAAGATATTTATATGAACCTGGTGAACTTGAAGGTGGTAAAAAAAGAGCTACTGATCCTATCTGGAGCGTGACTACACATACAATTTCTAGCGTGGTTAGATCCACTGGTAGACCTCCAATCTACACACTAGATTCTACAGCCCCTCAACGTGGATTTGTGCGTGAACAATTACAAGTAATTCCTGCGGATACACAATTACCACCACATACAATTACATAACCATAACCTCTACGTCGATTGCATTCAAGACAGGTTAGCATCACATTATCACGTATATGACCAAGATCACTATTAATTCTGTCTACGGTAAATTGTCTTGGATTATTATTCGAATATTGCCATAACATTACTGCGTTACAGCTTGCACAGTGATTATTCTGTCGTTGTTTTAGTGTTATAATAAATTCAGTATCGATATCAAAATCACGATTATTTTTTTTTGTCACATTGTTTATAACCAGATAGTTTTTTTCTTATTATGTCATTATTAACAGTTTGATCATTATTTTCTGTAAAATTTATAATAACCCTATGTAATTGAGATATTCTTCTGACACGAGATACTGCGAGATAGACTAAATTCGACCATTCGATCCGATCATCTACAATCCAGATATCTGTATCAGAGATAGTTAATCCTTGTGAAGAATGGATCGTTATAGCGTATCCTAACGTCCATGGAGATTTATCCATGCTCAATGCACTCTCAACAACATCAACAGCAACCAAAACAATATCATTCAGTACAAGATTTTGTATCCTTGGTGGAACCAAGGCACCAGGAATTTCAACTTCAATATTCTGTCGTCGAATATCTGCTGGGCGATAACACAAAGGTACAGGTAGATCTGAAAACTTTTCTTTATGTAACAGAAATAATTTCTCCTGTAGTTCATCACGAACTATTTTTCTACTTGCAACTATCAAATCAGCAGGTCTCCATAAACTCAGAAAATCGTTCATATTAGTCTCTGGAATTACTTTACGCATTATCTCACATTGTATTTTATCTGGTTGTAGTCTGATTAATCTTTTAAGTTCTTTCAGCGGTTCATCAATAGCTCTATAGTCATCATTTATTTCTTCATAATAATCTACGTTATTCTTCAGCCATTCATGTGGAGACTGTCCAACAAAGGGTGGTGGTTGACCATGATCACCACACATTATCACAGCAGTATTCTTTGTCAATAACCATTCAAGAAATATTTTTAATATTTCTAACGACACCGTGTCTACCTCGTCCCATATAATATACTTAGGTATATATTTCTCACCCATTCGCTCAGGAGTCCATGTGTCTCCGCACCATCTAAAGAAACTATGATATGTACATGATTTTACTCCTCGTTCTTTTATTTCCCTGGCTAATTTATGTGTAGGTGTCAAAACAATTATATCTGAATTATTATTCATGAATAATTTAATCGCACGAGTTGTTTTACCTGAACCACCGCATCCGTTAAGATAAACAGTCTTATGTCTAGCCACAGGATCAAATACAGATGGTGCAGATGACTTTGATACTTGATTATTATTTTTGTAATATATTTCCTTAATTTCAACGTCGGCAGATTCAGAATAACTAAGTATATTTGCTTCATTTACTCTCAACGATATTAAAATTCTAGCATCAAGCATATATCGCAATAGTACTATTGGAACCCAACATTTTTCTGAAAAATGTCTTCCAAACCAAACATAAGTAATAGCATGGAGATCTTCTGCGAACTCGAATGATTCTATATAGGCAAATCCGGTTAAGTCAAAATCTGGTAAGGGTCCATTTATCGCTACTCTGGTCATCTGATGTGATGGATGTCCAATTCTCTTAACGTATTTAGAACATTCTCCATATCCAAGAAAACTCCCAGGATAACATGCTACCATATCAGCTGAGATAACGTCACTATAGTCACTATTTGGTATTCCATAATCCACCGTGTCCATATTCTATACAACTTTTCTGGACATCTTCAAGAAATTCTGATCGTGTCGGTTTCCATGAATTTTTCTCCTGAGCGAAATGGGCAGCAACCGATGGTACGGTAAAACAATTATTTAATAATTCTCCAATCTTGATATCGTCAAAAGTATATTTCAGCGCAAGATTTCTCATTTCTTCATGAAGAGATTCTGTACGATAAATATCACCATTAGGCCGTACAAATTGATCGTAATCATGTTCTGAACTTTGAAATAACCAAACAGACACAGGGTCACTTTTACTGATATTTCTGATAAAATCAAATATATGACCACCATAAAATTTAACCGTTCTGTCTCGTGGAAATATTGTTACAGCATTAGTCCATGCATTTGCGTTATGATCAACGATATCTATCGAAGCTCCTCTTGATTCATATTTTGATTTATACAAAATCTCGCCTGTTAACGTCCTCACTGTTATTGGAAATTTCAATAGCTTTCCCAGCTCAGCAACATCTTTAATAGATGCTCCAGTATCTTTAACTGTTTCTGCCCATGTATTTATTTTTTTACGTCGTAAATCTGTTAAGCCATTACCACGTATCGCATTTGTAAAATGTTCTGTAACTCGTTCAGCTACACAGTTTATTCTCGACACTCTCATCGGTTTGAGGTCCTTAACGTCAGGTTTATCATTCAGCGGATATATTGCATAGACAACAGCAGTCACAGGATACTCTCGTTCAAAATACGGCTTATCAATACCAGTCAGTATTCCAGGTTTGGATTTATTATTTAAGAGAACAATATTATTTCCCGACTGTATATGTACTGGATCACGCTTATCACGAATAATCCAAATATCATCATCTGTACTTACAATAAATTTTATTAAAATAAAATATTTTTGATTATCAAGGTGGTTAATAATTACTTTTCCTCGTTTGTCATTCATCATATTAACGGTATTTCCAATCCTGAATGTTGACCACACATGAGCAGCACCGTCGTCACGAAATTCCTTTTTGGCTTCACGGGTACGTTTAGTTATATCCGCATTTGTTAAAGCTAGATCTTGCATCGAAACACTAAATTTATATTCTGGTAGTCTGTCAAGATCAAATCTAGGTCTATAAGGTTCAACTTCGGATAATTCCTCTATTATTATAATTAAGACAAATATTTAAATTGAATTTTAGTATATATATAATGATTCAACAAGGAATAAATGCGTTTGGCTTAAACTTGGATATATCTCTCATTGTGATAAACCATGTGTAAACGAATACTGCGGCAATCATATGCAGAGTATCAAACATGGAAGTACAGGACCAAAACCATGTATTCAGTGTGGTATTGGAGTCAGAGGAAAAACTCAGTTATGTGTAAAATGCGGCGGTAAAAAATATAGAGAACTGAAACGTTATTATGACAAAAAAAATAATATTTTGACATTGTCAGGTAAATCCCCTATACAAACCGCAATGGATTATCTGGCCAGATTTCAAAATAATGATTTAGACAAATAATATTATTATATAAATGGAGCAAAATGAATTTGTAGGACATCCGATCATCAAAAATTATGAAGCGTCTCGTGATG